>JAODJU010000038.1:3770224-3794535 GCA_026776725.1 Gnathonemus echidnorhynchus
GGTGGGGGGGGGTGGGTGGGGGGTCCTTGATTGTTTAAATTTAGTTAGTTTATCCCAGTTAATTAGTTCCATGAGCATTTACCATTAAAACCATTCGAAAGCAACCAGGATGTTTTTATACCATTGCTTGACCAAATGATAATATCAAGTATACCAGATAGCTACACCTGGAGGTATAAAGAAGGGCTTCCACTTATAAAAATTAATGAAGGAGTTCAGTTAATTGTCCGTATTAGTCTACACAGACTTTAGTTCCAAGGCGCGAACGCATCTAACCACCTATTTCTAGATGGTGACCCTGACTTTGGAGATGCCTGCTCTCAGCGCGTGCTGCTCAGCTGCCTGTGACGCAACCACACTGCATCCGCAGTCCGAGCCCACCCCCTCCACATCCGGCACTGCTGATTGGTTGCCTCTCTGCCGATCGGACAGGGAAGAAAGTGAATTTAGTTATTAATTGGTCGCTTCTACTTATCAGTTAAAGCCTTTTATAAAGTTCGATATAAACGGCTAAAACGTGTGCTGTTTCGGTACCAATTTCTTCTAGTCAGCTAGCTCCCACATAGTTCCGTTACCTTAGTATGATCCGTAATAAAATGGTTTATATCAAGAAGTCACAAACATTTACCGTACAGACACTACAATCACATCATATCATTAAAAATCACCTTGAATAAAGTCGCCAGTTAGGTCATGAGTTCGTGTTCTACATAAAAATGAAATTCCATTCACGCAGCCAATTTATAGTACTTTCCAGTTTGCTTGCTAGTTAGCCATGTTAACGTACTTGATTGTTACTAAAGTATGCATAATAGAAGTGAAAATTTACGACAAATAAGTCACAGTACCTAAATAGATCAAATACTGACACATTTGCCTTGAATGCATCTCACGCCAATAACTAAAAAAAATCCCAAGATATGCAACAAAGAATATTTGGTTTCTCCTACACTGAATATAGCCTCTAGTTTACTGGTAAGTTTTCACAGCTGCACTACTCGAAACAGCCCCAGTGAAACAAAGAAAAAGAATGCGACACACTAGGCTAACTGGCAGCGGGTTAGCACATAATACCACCAACTAGGTTCGCTACCCAAGCAGGCCACTATTCGCCAAGTTTACAAGCCAGCAATCCAACCAATCAACTTTTTTTAAAAATTCTCTAACACGAGTACTTGTGCTATAGCGACACACGATGTGAAAGCAGAAGCCCTTGGCATAGCAGTAGCCTGTGTACATGATTTCTGACGATAAAAAACAAAAAATTCAGCGCACGGCCCCCGCCCAAGTCGTGGTTTTCAAGGAAGATTTCACTGCAGCCATTACTGTCAAGAAAATTAAACTGATCCCCTAAGCCCCGTGTCCCTAATCATATCACTTCAGAACGTCGAAACACTATTTCGACAACAAAAAGATATCAAAAACTCACCCCAACAGCTCTCAGCACTGTCACCAGCGCCGCCATAAGCAGCACGGCACATTACGTAGTGATGAGGATGGCGTCTTCTCGCGATATTTCACATATATTACGTCATTTTTGGTCATGTTTGTTACAGTAGCGGGATCACTATTAAGCACATAAGTGCATATCTTTCTTTAAAAGAAAGTTATCTTTCGTGGTATATTTTTAGGCTGTGATTATCTCAACAGTGTATATGGAGTATTGATTACAACACTTTACCCTCAATCAGAAGATGCCGTGCATTAATGGCGGCTTTCTATCCGCATACACGTGGCGTCGAACTGCCTACATGTAGGTATAATCGCTTATTTATGGAACTGTAACACTTCCCAAAATTCATCCAAGAAAAGATACATTTTACTAATTATTACTGGTGAGGATGCACCCGTTGCACTGAAGTTAATAATGGTCGCCCCTAAAGCATTTAAATGATTATATTTGGACATATCTTCCATCTCAGACCTGCCTGGTGTTCCTGCTAGAAGGAAGAGCCTTCAAAGATCACGTTTTTATTATCTTATTAATAAGAAATTAAGCAATACAACGTTTGATGTTTTTTCTCTTTCTTTTTGTGCCGAATTTGCATTTTCCTGTGCTGTAGTTAAATGCTTCCTCCTTTATTCCCGTTGTGACACCTGGAGATTCTTCAGCAGCATATAAATCTGCAACAGCAAACATGCCCTGCTACCCGGAACCTGCAAGTGCACTATGGCAGATCATCATACGAAAGCTGAGGCTCTGCACACGTGAAGATTTTGTGTTAATTCCATAGCCTTTCTCATTGTCAACAACAAGATATCTTGGCTTACAATCTGTAGGAAGTCTTATCCCTAGGAGTTTTGGTAAAGTTGGTGGGGTTGTGCACTAGTAAGTATACCTGGCATCAGGGTTACCTAAATTGTGATTTTAAAAAAAGCACAATAGAAATATGAAGTAAAAAACCAGACTCATTCATTTTGTTGCTTCTAAAACAGTTCTACATTATACAATGGAAATGTCAGGAGAGACACTCCAAAAGATTCAAATAACGGAAGAGTCTTGCAAAAGGCGAGAAACAGAATGTGACAGAACAATCCAAACACTTTTTTTTTATGAAAGAGCAACCAACTGCACTTTAATAAAGAATCCCAAATGACATCTGTGGGCGACACCAGCAACACAACACACCTTTGAGTTTGATCATAGTGCTGCCCTATAAATTATTTACAAACTCAACAGATGGTGTATGTCAAAAGTTAAAATAAATCTTTGTTGGGTACAATTCTGACATTAAAAATATAGTTAATATGCGAAGGATATTCCTTACATAACTTTTTATATTACGTCATTTGCATTACACCTACACCAATTAAGCAATGTTCAATGAACAGAAAACCTGACTGCCAGAACAATGTTATCCAGCACTGTCTGGCTTATTTACAAAGCTGTGGTGTCTGACTTAAAAACTCCATGTTTTATGGTAGAATATATTGACAAGGGGAGGCAAAATCTAGAGCATACTTATATAAGACACTTCTACAGACCACCTCAATGACAGGGAGAAAATAAAGCTTTAAGTTACTATCAGACCAATACTCCTGCATGTATATACCATTCATACAGCTTTCGAAGGGCTCCTACACACAATATAGTAAGAATATGTATTACACAACAATGTTAGACGATCTACACAAAGGCTGACACAGGATTCCTAGAACCAATTGTCTTATTTTTATATTCAAAAACTCATTAAAATGGGAACAACTAGTACTTGATATTATATGAAGTTTCACACCCTGGAAGAAAATGACTGATGACAAATTATTTAAAAGAAATTTACAAGACAAACAATGACGGGAGAGATAGGACTGTGCTGGAACAGTCACTATTACAGTAAAAGCGAAAATAATTCCAAGTGAACTGGTTATCCATAGCCTCTCTGTTGGGCACATGCCACTTAGTGGACAGAAAAATGTCTTTTGGATGGCTAGTGGACATTAAACCTGCAGTCGTATACCTTTAAGAAGTAGCTACTGAACAGAAATAAGAGAAATAAAATTCAGCCATATTGGAGCTAAACCTGAGGTGTACAGAGAGTGAAACAGGTGTCCGCGGGCTGCTCAGTGTTCTGGCATTCTGCCGTCTGTGTCGCTTTCCACCTGGGCTTCTGCAACAGGCACCGGCTCCATCTCATGAGGAGTCAACGGCACATCTTCTCTGCTTGGCCTTAGGGAGTTCTTGCTAATGGCTAGTAGCTCTCTAAGCTCCCTGTTTTCGATCTGCACAGAACCACAAACATGGCACAGGGGAGAAGTTCAGGTTAATGCCAAGACCAGAAGGGGATTCCGGGTTGAGGGCTGTTTATTAAACGGTACGGGTATGATTTAAATCCTCAGTTTCTATAAAACTAGTATCCAAGTCAGTTCTTGGAATTTGACAAAGTGATTCAAAGTTCTTTTAGAACTGTGCACTTGGTTGGTTTCACAGAAGAGCAAGTGTTAATGGAAGAAAAAAATAGCAAGCCTTTTGTACAAAATGTTCCAAATATGTTGAGACACACCTCTAACTGAGCCAGCCGCTCCCGCACTGTGCAGTAATGCTGGTTGTCCACCTGTACTGCCTGCCGCATCACCTGGCCCATCTCACAGATTCGCTCCAATTGGCTCTGCACCTCCTGGCCAACAGGAAGATAACAACCAATTGAACATTACCCAGTGAATCAGCTTTAAACAAATACATTATAATTAAATCTCACTGCACAGCATGTATAGGCGAGTGTAAAATGGACAGCTTTGGCCCACTGTCCTGGTTGGCCAAAACAGTGGTCCATTATGACTTTGGCAAAAGACTATCAGCTAACCTGCTACAGAATTTAGAAATACTTCTTCCCTGTAATTTACATTTAATGTAGAAAAGTGCTAATTTCAGTAAATGAGTACTCTTTATACCACCTAGGGTGTAACCCAGTCTTGCGCCGTTATGCCAAAGATGAGGTTCACCCTGACCCTGACCAGCATAAGTGTTGGAAGAGGCTCTATTACTGTAAAAAGTACAGAAAGTACTAAAGTACTGAAAAAATACTTAAAAGGAAATCATATAATGAAAACATTTATGTAATAAATGTTTCCAAAATACTACTCTGGACCATCAAAATAGTCCTTGAATGTGTTGAAATGCCACTACTCCTAGTTAGTTTGGGGTGCTTAAATATATTATTTAGCACAGTCAAATTCCAGGTTACCCTACTAATCTTTTTAATTACAGACTTCTGGTAGTTATGAGTATAACAATGAAAAGTAAATTAAACTAAACATATAATAAAAATATTCAACCAGCATCTTTGCTGATACACTCAAATGTCTTAACAAAAGTTTAGCAGACTTTTAACGACAAACATCAATTAAATTCTTGATTCTCGTATTTGCCTTTAAGTTTAAGAATTTAAATACACTGCAGCTTTACTCAGTAGACGTGTATGAGGAAACTGACAAACTCTACGTGTGAAATTAAATAAGATCTGTATGCCCTGATGGAAGGATATTTGCTAGGCTTCAGTCAATTGAATTAAATTTTTAGGTGTTTTTGGGTGTCAGTTGTGAAGCTGATGTCTAGTCCAGGAGACCACATGAATAGCATTCTTCAAGAATTGTCTTCTGTCCAGGTGTTTAGGCTTCCCAAAAGTTTGTTCATTGTGATGACAACATCCAGCCATTGTGGGTCTTTTCATAATGAACTCAAAATAAACTTTAATCCAATAATTCAAGCTTGATTTGATTAAGAACCGAACTGTTTTCTTTACTGTCCTTGGTATCCTTATATTCTTATATTCTTGGTTCAATGATCTCGGTTCTTTTTCTGTGCTATTTTTTCCTACTCCTGCTCTTCTTTGTCCATCATCACAGCAAGTACATATTCTGAACATTTCTGATCTTTACTCTCAGAGATGTCAATGCTTCTACGCGGTTTATTGCAGTTGTGCCAACTGCAAATTTGCTAAATATTTCTTGACTTCTGAATCCTTTGTTCCTTTGAATCTGTTGATATTTGAAATTGACAAAAGAATCTAGAACCTCAGATTTCTTCAAAATGTTTTCTTCACATTTCATTGTTCTTTGACCTTCCTTAAATGTCCGCAGATAGTCTTAATTTTCTACCACATAGTGTCATCAGCATACTGAAGGTTGTTGGTGTTTCTTCATCTAATCTTGAGCCCAGTTTTCATCCAGTCAAGCTTCGCTCATATTCTGCTTTGCCTACCTTTGGTGAATTTTTCTTTTAAAAAAAAAAAAACCTGTATCTGACAAAAAGGCAGCAGGTTCTTAAAGTAATTAGGAAATAACTTTGTACACGATAACAAAGGCCTGGTGAGGCCTGGTGTATAATATCTTAGTAGGTTATGACCTTAGCATGGTCCTGGTGCAGGCTAAGGACGGGCCTTGTGTCAAGTTCTTTGTGGCCGGCAATCAGCTGCAGCATCTGCTTGCGGTAGTGGCCCATGATCAGTTCCAGTGCATACTGGTGCTCCTCTAGAGACAGCCACAGCTCTGTGAAATGAATACACACACACACACACACACACACACAATATGCCGATTCAGCCTCTACTTAATGAAAAAGTTAAAGAATTAAGTTAAAAAGTAATTCACTGTCAGTAATGACCCAATAAAAAAAGTAACACAATCTACAGACTACATGCATAAATTTCAAACTTTCAGCAGGTACTATATATTTATACAAGACATTCATATTACATATTCATTACACAAAATATGAATTAGGAAAAACCTATTAAGGAGCAACGTGATGAAGGAAAAGAATGGAAACATGAATGCAGGAGAATGCTAAAAGAGTAAATATTGTGTCCACCTCTATTCTCCTGCTGCAGCTCCTTGATCTGAGTGTTCTCCTGAGTGAGCAGGATATGGGGTTTGTACTTAGACAGTTCCTTCAGCTGTGCACTGTCCTCTGGATGCTGGAGCAGAGCATAATGAAGACCTTACAGCAAGTGTTTGTGACACTACAGCACCCTCTACTGAGCAGTGGTAAATGCCATTGCAGCAAGTTATTAAAGTCAGTGGTGGAAGATACTTCTGAAGACCTGGACAATACCATTTCTGGTACAATGCCATCAATAAACTGTCAAACAATTATGTATAATCAAGATGTTTCACTTCTGGTTGTATGTCGCTCTAAAAAAAGTCATGCAGCCAGTATGATGACTAACCCACCTTGTCAGGAAGCTCACTGCCCACTTCCCTCATACTCTGGACTCTCTGGCTCAGCGTCCCTGACTGTTCAATCAGGCTTTCCGCTGCCACGTCATGCTCTTTCAGCCGCTCCAGCAGGGTCCGGGCATCAACCAACACCTTCTCCAGTGTGCATGACATCATGCCAGGATTCGATCACAGCAGCACGTCAATACTCTCTCCGTCCTAGAGAGAACAGAATAAAAAGGCAGGGGCAGCATATACAGCTACACTGAGTATTGCTGTGAATGTAACTAACCACATGGGAACCTTATATGCTTCCAGGTTTGCGATGCCTCTTCCATGCCTACCCAGACTGTATGGAGATTACAATGTATTGGCACAATGTACCTGTGCAACTGGCAACGTCTCAGTTCGAACCACGGACTACTACAGCGTTACGTGTTAGTTTTTGTTTTGTTACGACCCTCGCTTCCTAAATGTCATTAAGAAGCCAATATAACATATCGCTTAATACAAACATCACAAAGGTTTCTAAGAAAATAAATAAAGTACAAGTCTTGCCCCAGAACCGAACGCCTTAAATTCGGAATGGTTACAAAAGGAGTCCATGTAAATCCATGGTACTGCACTAAGGAAATTATACTGTTAAAATTGGGTCGGTAATTTACATTATTTACACCAATTAATTATTATTATTATTATTATTATTATAAATACTACTACCACCAAATATTTCTCACATGTATGTAAAAGGTGTTTGCTAAACACAATATTCTGTTATTTTCACATATTCACATATTTTTAACTCCATTTGCTCGAGCTGATTAGAGTCGTTAATCCCAGAGTAATATTCCTCGAAATTTCATGAAGGTGATACACCGAAAGAGCCAATATAAAATCGATACTTTCTAAAAGGAGGAAAACAAAAAGTAATTCATGTATGAAGACATCCACGCACTACTTGCAACGACAGTCCTAAGTTTTATCTGTCCTGTTAAACATGCGATTGACTTTTCGTCATTATATTATATAGTTACAGCGTTACTAAGCAATCTGCCCGACAGACACATAATCGGGGAATCAGTCAGTTTAAAAAATCTATCTTACCTGGTTTGATGTCAGCTTCTTGTCACTACCAGATCCGCGTCCCTTGTTTGATTTGCAGTGCGCACGCGCACTATTTTACGCATGCGTGAACTTCGTTTTACGGCGCATGTTTCATTACGACATTACGTCATTTTTAGGCAGACTGGTGTTGTGTGTTTCCTCTAGTTTCTCCCCGTCAAACAAATCTTTTGTAATTTACTTAGCTACACCTTGAAAAATATCTAAAATGGATGGAATTTAACTCGGGTTTAAGGACGAGGTATCACGAATGACCAAAACGAAGATTTCCGAAGCCCTGATGCATTTGAACCAGAAAGTTCAGATTGGAAGCCTCTGAACCCCATGTCGTATGACATCTGGTGGACAATATAAATAACGACACCACTTCCTAAGTATCTGAATTGTATCAAATCGAATATATGCGTACCTTCTAACTGTACCGATTTCATTTGATAAAAGTATTCGCAGTTGTGAATAACCTAATTATCAAATACACACCCAGTAACATTTACTAAAAAAGGAAAGTGATACCTGGTACTGTACTTATGTTCTTGCTGTCAGACAATGTTGTTTAGCAATTCAAAATTCAAATGTTATTTGTCAACATACCAATCATACACAGTATGACTCGCAGTGAAATGTTGTTTCACAAGACTCTGACATAAAAACAGTGGGATACAGATGTAGCAGGGTTAGGCAGAGTTAGATCAGAAATTACACGTAGAAATCTAACGGCTGGGGGGTACAGATCTCATAAGGGACAGATGTGCGGTAGTATGTGGAAATACTAAAGCAATAATAAAGCAAATACTAAAGCAATAATAAAGCAAATACTAAAGCAGTAATAAAGCAGTGCAAGTCAGTCCTAGGTGTTGCCCTGGTTGAGGGTCTGAATGGCATGCAGGAAGAAGTTCCTCCTCTTTTTGTATTGGCCTTCAGGGTGTGGATGTGCTTCCCTGACCACAAGAGACAGAAGAGTCCATTGTTTGGGTGGCTGGGGTCCTTCACTGTGTTCCTGGCCTTGGTCCAGCACTGCTCGCTGTATATGGACTGCAGGCAAGGGTGCTTGGTGCGATTGGTACGGTGCTCTCCTATCCTGTATGGTGCAGTTCCCGAACCAGGCTGTTTGAAGTCCCAAAGGCGTCACCAGGGTTTCAGTATGACAGGACTGGGACAGTTCCTGCGTAATGTTAGGACCAAGGTACTGGAACGGGAGAGTTTCTAGGTATTGAAAAGATCAAGGGCTTAGTCAAGTTTACCTGGGGCTTGACTTTTTGTTTTGTTTTTTTTGAAGGAAGATTGGCATTTGGGTTAAAATACTCAGGAATTATCATATATAGTGCTGAGCTGTAGTCAGCAAACAGAATTTTCCCATAAGTACCCTTCCTAGTATCTCCTACACACTGCACTGACTCAGCTTGTCCTGGACTATATTGTGGGCGATCTGCAGCTTCTAAGTACAGTCGAAAAGCCATCATTCATCAAATTGGTGACTGGTTTGCAGCCATCCAGACGTGTGCCCTCAAGAAAGCAGGTATAGAAAACATTGAGTAATGCATTCATGGAGAATATTACTGATTGAAAAGCTGAACTCGCAGAAGTTGATACTGTGTGTACAACAGCAGATTGCTGCCATCACAGTTCACTGGTATAACAAAAATGATGTGTGTCTCATGCTCTGCTGTACTTACATACTGGCAAGTCAAAGGAGCACATTGTGCTGGCAAGAGCATTGTCAGAGGTGCAAAAGGAGTTCAAAATTCAAAACAAGATTGTGTGCACAGTGACAGACAGTGCTGCAAATTTTGTTAAGGCATTCAACTGTTTTGGAGAAGATATTGCCACAAGTGCTGATTATGATCCAGACCCAGATCTTAACAATGACACTGGATTAACTGATGAACCAGGATCTACTGATCCTCCTGCTGCTGCTAGCGTGTGCTCGGACATAGATGATGACGTGGAGCCTGAGCCTCTCTCAGCATTAAACGATCACCATCTTCCCAGTCACAGAAGGTGCACGGCTCACACCTTAAATCTCATTGCCAAAGACTCAGAAAATGTAAATGAAAAACAATACGAAACACTGTCAAAGGCTGTTTTTGCAAAGGCACCTGCTTTGTGGAACAGAGTTAAACGAAGCTCTGAAGCATCAGATTTTGTTGAGGAAAAGCTTGGGATTAGCTTTGTGTTTCCAAATGATACACGATAGAACTCTTGCTATGCATTGACTGTCTCACTTAGCAATGTTAACTCTTACGGCAGATACCAGTGAGGCTGCTGGCACTGCCATTCCTGTATATGACAATCTTATCCTGCACACTGTCTGTGATGAGTTTGGTTTTCGCCCGTTTTCTCCAGAGGAAATTAGCTTTATACACATGCTAGTGGATGCAATGAGGCCCTTAGCATTTGCACTAAACATCCTCCAGGGAGAGAAAAATGTCTTCCTTGGATACTTGGCTCCAACGATTGTGCAATTGCGCAGTGATCTGAATGGCCTGTTGGATGAGTGCACAAAACCCACTGCAACACATGCTACAATGATTACATGCTGTCCCCTCATACAGAGCATGAGGAGAAGGAGCACATATTAGCATCTATGCAGCTACCAACATTCAAGCTCGACTGGGTGGAGGATGAGGGGAAACGGCTGAGGTACACAGCAATGTAGAAACACGAATTTGAAACTTAACTTTGATGACTCAGAAGCGCGAAGCTCTGATCGATCTTAGTCCAGTGGTATCACTGACAATAAACACACAGCGGCATCTTTCTTTAAGTTTAACCATAACCCACAGAACCTTAGAAAAACACTTATTTGGATGCACCAACCGCAGATGGGTTTGGGGAAAACACTCAGCTGGCCCAGCTCAAAAAGCTGTTCATAAAATACAACAGAGTGCTTCTCTGTAGCGCCCCAGTGGAGAGGCTTCTCAGCATTGGTGGTTAGATACTTAGGCCCAGAAGAAACCGGGTTGGTGATGTCAGGTTTGAGAAGCAACTGCTCTTGAATGCCAACAAAAAACTAAAAGATTAAAGAGAAATTAACAACTTTTGTAGGTGGATAAGAATCGTAGTATTCATTGTGATGTTTTTCGTGGTGCTATGGAGAAAACGGAACAGAGAGGAAGTAAACTTTTGTATGTTTTATGTGTTTATGTGTTTTTATTTGTTAGTCATGTTTTAGATGTTAAAATATGTTTGCTGAATATTGCACTGTGAAGCCGCTGACTACCTCTATTTCACTCTATACAGGGCAACCCAACTTCTAAAATGATAATGTAAAAGTTATTTATGTTTGTTGAAGGTAAATGCTCTGTTTTCATAGCTGTACTTATGTCTGTGATTGTTCAGTGGTATATGACAGATAGAAGGAGAAAACTGAAGGAGGTTCAGATAGAAAGACGTTGTATTGAAAATGTTAATTAAAAAAAACTAACAAACGAACGTGAACTAGTTCATTTTTGGAGCTGTGGACTGTGAAAGTGTGTTTTCAGTGGCTCAAAAATTTCGACTTATTTAACACTTAATTTATTTTAAATTTGTCTAATAACATCAACTAGTATCTGCATGAACATGGTTGCCAGACTGATTTGAAGGTGAAAAATACCTTTGGCCAGACACGTAACAAATGGTTAGTTTCAGACTTAATTTGCTGTGATACTGAAGCATGTTTTTAGTGGCTGCATGTACGAAATATGAAATTTCTGTTTAACCATATCAACATATACAACATATCAATTTCATGTTGCATATAATATTCAATGGATGTAAGAAAATGTGCATAATTAGCAGTTCTGTACAATGCTACAGGTTGTTTATAAGATTAAAAATATTTCTTTTTGTTTTTCATCTACAAAATCAGCTATTGGCTAGACAGACCGAAATTCATAATTTGGATATCAAATAGGGGAAAACATTTTGTTGTTGTTGAAGATGATGATGATGTTTATCTCATTTTCTAATCAGATGCACAAATGTTATTTCTGTAAGCATACCATGCTGTAGGCTATATATTAGGCTATTGTACCGATATGTAGGCCAAGAGAGGTGTTAAAAAGATATCAACCCAAGACTAAATAAATGCGAATCGAAAATCAAATGCTCCTCGGTAAATGTCTCCCCCTACAGGTGCGTCATTGCAGTTCGCCTCGACACATTTGAGGTGGAACAGAAATTTATAAGGAGCAGCCAACTTCAGTCTCCTGCGGCAAGGCTAATTCATTTGTTTTTGCTACACATTGAAGACATTTGCGCTTGAGATCAAAAGATAAATCTAATGCTTTTCGACTGTAAATTACAATTCCTGTTTACGTCTTCAGTAGTATTGTTTAAAATATTTGTCTTTAGCTTGATAGGCCCATCTTTATTAAAACATTAGACCACGAAATCAGCAAGACAGGCATTCCGTTAATTTAAATAACTGTAAATAAATCAGTCAGCAGACTTTGTTCCGCTTGTTTAATGACAGATAATAGAAGGGCAGGGGCCATGGCATAGGCAGTATAGTATAGTATAGTATAGTATAGGGCACCCGGGCACCACAAAGGCTAGAAAGGAAGGTGTGAGTAAAATACTATACTTCTTAACTAATACTATGTCACACTATTATTTCGAAATAATAAAAAGCTCATTAAATAAATCTTGTTAAATAATTAAAATAGACATTATCATGTCAAAAAGACCGAAGTCCTCTGGTGACAGGGGAAGATAAAGAAGTAGAGGAAAAACGGGAAAAAGACAGAGGTAATCATGACTAATGAGAGTCATTACCCTGGTACTGGCTGTGGTCCGTGGAGCGGAGTGTTACTATAGAATACTTTGGATATTTCGACATTTGCTAATTTAATAAATAGCCAGAGTTAACGTCAGTTTCTCCCTACGTTATTTAATTAGGGAAAGGTTGAAACACTTTTCAAGGTGTTTACGAATGCACAACATAATTTTCAGAAATACTTTTTCTTTTAAGTGTGTTGCTGTACCTGCATGATCCATCCACTGGGTCTGTCTCAAGATGGCAACTTGTAGTAGTCAGATAAAACGCTTTTCCATTTCTATCCCCCTTTTAAACTAATGGTTTTAAGCCTTTGCATTTTCATTGTTGATTAGTCTTTTACGTATAGGTAACAAAATCATGAGAGATGTGCTCATTGAATGAATTTTTTATGATAGAATGCTAGTCAGGTGTAATTTCTCTTGCGTAGTTATAATGTGGCTTAGGTCCTGTTATTGGCTCGGTTTTAATGCCACTCCTGCCAGCACTGGTTAATCCTATAGGCGACACAGGCGGCCGCCTAGGGCGTCACCTTCTGAGGGGGCGCCGGCAGTGATGGTCGTCTAGGGCGCCACATCAGCTAGGACCGGTACTGGATAAGAATGATTAAATACCGTTCCCAAGTGGAGCTCAGGAGAGCATATACAGTGACGCATGCGCGTGAGAGAGTATGCAAAACAAATTTCAAACTGCGCCCTCCTGTGGCATTACGCTGTAAACACGCTACTATGCTGAATCGCTCTTCCCGGGCTGGTGTCCCGGGAAATTCAGCTCCGCAATGTTCCCCCTGTCGTGCGCTGATTTGAATCATCACGCAACCCGCTACTTTGTAATTAGCCGGTTCCTCTGTCATTTCTACGTCTTTCTTTGCTGGTTTTGAGTGAAACCATTCTTGCAAAAACATTGGATGTGTTTTCGATATTTGTGTATTTTTTTAAGATGATCATTTATCAATTATTGCTAACAATGATGTCTTTGAGTCCTTTCAAGCATAATCCAGTTCTATTAAAACAACATGATGCATGGTTTCCTATGATAATACAGATACAGAAAGTACAAAACACCAAACTGGTGATACAAATCTCTTTACAAGCAAACAGGTATCTGAATCACTTTTTCAGCCATCAATCATACATTTGTGCATAGATATGAAGGGGGAACATTATTACTTTAAGGCTAGAATACATTTAGCAGGTTCCCCCTGCTAAAGCAGACAAGCACAAACTCTGGACCTCAGTACTGATAACGCTAGTTTATACGCACGTGATTATGTATCTGAATGATTTTCAGTCATCTCACATACTTCTTTACCCAAATGTGACTGTACAGTATGTCCTGGACACTTGTGTAAAGAAAGGTGCTGAGCTGTCAACTGATCACTCCCTGGTGGCGAGTAGGATCAAATTGAGGGGTAAATGCTGGATAGACCTGATAGATACAAATGTATAGCGAGAGTATGCTGGGAGTGGTTGGCAGGGAGTTGACAAGCTCGGAAAGCTAACCAAGCTTTCCGAGCTTGGTTAGCTTGTGGGACTCCAGTGGCTGCTAACAGGTACCAGCAGGGGAAGCAGGGTGTGGCTTTGGCGGTTACAGAAGTAGTTTGGTGAGGCCATGGAACACAACTTTTGGTCGGCCTTGAAGAGGTTCTGGCAAGTTCTCAGGTTACTCAGAAGGGAGAAACAGGGATCGAGTACCATTGATCTCAACTGGGGACAGTCAGGGATAGGAGGAGCATTTTGAGGACCTACTGAATCCCACTGACACACCTTCTTCAGAGGGAATAGATTCAGAGGACAGGGATGGTGCAACTGCGGTTTGAGGATCGTGGCCCAGTTGACTTCATTGAGCTGTAATCTCCAGTCAGCTGAGGTGGTTCCAATGTCTGATTAGGATGCCTACTGGATGCCTGGGGAGGTACTTTAGATGTTTAACCAGTAGGAGACCTTGGGGCAAACCCAGGACATGCTGGAGAGATTCTCTCTCTTGGCCGGCCTAGGAGCACCTGGGTACCCCCCTGGGGGAGCGGGCCGGGGGGAGGGAGGTCTGGGTATGTCTGCTCAGACTGATGCCCTGCAACCCCAACTCAGATAATGGATGTCATCAAATTTTCTGACCAAAGCTTCTCAGATTCTGGTACAAGCTCAACAAATGTAAGGCTGTTCTGTATGAGGAACTACTACTGATTACGATCAGTCATGCAACTTTTTATACATAAGAAAAAATAGTCTAGAACCAAGTCAAATACCACAACTTTTTTTTTTTTAGAAACTCAGCACCACTTTGGGTTGTATGAAAGTCATTTAACCAGTTTACTCTTTTCCCCTCAGTATGTTGTAATTTACCCCAGACATGATTTGCTTTAATACTGACATTTCCATTATTTGCAATGCAAGAACGTAATAGTATGTTTCCATATTTGTAAATTTAAAAAAATATACATTGATGCACTGATTCTGTTACCTATTTAACTATATTACAATTATTTAACATATTGTACTTCGCTGGGATTAGAGATATTTTGACCCATAAATGAAATCAAGTATTTTAAACATGTAGTTGTTACATACTTTTTTTTTTTTTTTTAATGAAATTCTCAAAATTTTCCCCCCCAAAATTTTCAAATCAGGCTTAGATATAACATTTGTCAAGACCTGACACTGAATAAATGTAAATGAAGATGGATGACTAGAGTGCTCATCAATAATCATTTTATCAACTCTTTGAATAAAATATATTGCAACTGCTAGCATGACGTAAGGACTCAAGATACATCAGTAATCTTGCCATATAATAACCTGGGTTTATTGAGTGGGAGGCTCCATTTCATGAATAAGCTTTACAAAAAAAAACAAAACAAAACAAAAAACAAATAGAAACACGTACCTAAATAGAAACCAAAAAAGCCCCCCCAAGACAAAGAAATTCAAGACCCAAACAGTAATAAAAGGAGCATTCATTATATGTTCATTCACTGTCCCATTTGCCGGCCCATTAGTCCAGACATTCACAACAGAAAAAGCGAAAGGCAGAAATTTCCCACTAAGTACAGTGATAACAACAATGATCGTGATGGGTCTGTACTGGGCGTGTATCGCTAACCCCTTCACAGCAGGAAGTGTGATGTGCAAGGAGATACGGGATAAAAATACGTCATATATATTCAATACAAGAATAAATAGTGAAAATGACCTGTATGCATCACCCAAGCACTCAACCGTCCCTTATATGCCTTGCAAAATTCCTCAATAGGTGGGAAAAGTGTATCACTGCCCCAAGAGACAAACAGTACATGAGCATTAGGAAGTTAACATTATTACCATACTGTGTAGAATATTTGTAACACCGATATTTATAACTTATCAAAACTGAGAATGAGGACTTAAAAGACATTTCCAATAAGACTCATTTAAAAAGCTTTTTGTTCATTTAAATGAATGCTGAAGATGAGAGCGATGACAAGAATGTGGGAGCTGAAAGGGAAATATGAACAAAGAGCTTTGAATAGGAGGTGAAACAAAACGAAAAAGCGTGGAAGACAGCAACAGAGAAATGAAGACAAAGCGCTCTAACTCTGCTGTTTGCGTTTGAGCGCCACCATCAGGTCGTTTTTCAGAGCCTCCTGCATTGACTTGTCTGCCAGCGTCTGTATGCTCCTGAAAGACAGAAGACAGATCTTCAGTACAGCAAAGGGGTGAAGGCAAATTCCATGGACCCACAATTTGCGGAACATATGCAGAGTAACAAGGCAAACAATTACATGAATTCATATGAAGTGAGAAATGATACTGAACCATTCTTGTACCTGGAAACTGATGTTAGTATGCAAGATAAACGTAATAAAAGGTTCCTGGTGTGGGGGGGTAGTGCCATATAAATATTAAGTTGCTGGTTATCCTGCGATGCACAAGCATCTTGCGAAGTTACAAAAAAAAAAAAATATGCGGTTAATTATAACACATTAATTATAACACAACCTAACACTCAAGCACTGTCAGTGAGAAATACAGAACATTCAAGTACCATGAGAAGAAGCACAATCACAACTCAGCACGACATGTAAACAAAATCCATTCCTTATGTATTTCTTAGGCAGAAGCGTACAGCACAGCCCGATAAGCACATGACACACTAGTGACCTGGTAAGCATTCCCAACAGCAGGCAGGAAAAGCCAGATATTTCAACCTCATTAAGTCAATGAAACAGACACATACAAAATGGCAACTCTCCTCCTGAAACAAAAGGCACACAGATCCCATTCCAGTCTTCTAGTGTCAGCCTTCGGCTGAGGCCTACAGTCACACAATCACATAGTGCCTCGAGGCCCTGAAGAGACAGGATATACCTCCAGCCCTAATTGTCTGGCTGAATGTAGATCTGGCGCTGGGTGAGGACCTGGGAGAGCTCCTTCTGGAGCTGACGGTATGTTTGGTTATCAGGCAGAGAATCAATAGATCTGAGGAGAAGAGGGCAGGTAGAGCGAGGGAAGGAGACGGAGAGGAGAAAGAAGGACAGGAAGTAATACAGAATCAGGGTAAGAAGAAAAAAAATCATATAGCAGGGAAAAGGGTAAGAGAGAAAGTGTGTGGGAGGGGAGATACTGGATATAAAAGCTCTAGAAATAAGAGAGTTCCCTCGTGTCGCTAAGACTCCATGTGTGCACTCTTTAATAGGGCTTCCATTACCAAAACTTAAGTTGTTATTTAGTCACCAAGAACAGGACCAGTGAAGAGTTTCTCCCCCTTTTTTAAAAAGATGAAACTACAAAAATCCATAAACATTACAAATTAAAGTAATTAAAGCTGGGGCACAGTAACAATGGCTTGATAGCCCTGACATATTAAGCTATAATTAAAAATTAATTCAAACATAAATATTACCATAGTGCACCTCATGACGACATAAGCAGGCCCCACCTGGCATTTAACCTACAGGTTACCCATCTGAGGATTTAACCAATATTCTTTTCACTCTACTACCTGTACCGGTGTCTGTGCACACCGGCAACGTACATAAATAGGCCTACTGGTAGTTTCTCAGCTTATGTCCAATTTCTCATCTCTTTCAGTTTAAGTAAATCTTAGCAACACAGTGACTGGTCAAAAAAAAAAAAAAACTTAACACTGTACACTTAACAATGTACTTAACATTCCAGAATTGGGCAGCAGTACACAGATAGTAAAATTCTACTGCACCCCAAGTGGCCAGTGATCAACAAAAAATAAAAAGGGTACAGTTATGATATTGAACTAATAAAAGACACTGGCATGGCCAAGACAAAGGTACAGTGAAACATTTAATCCATACCTTAGACCATTGACGATGTCCTTTGTTTTTCCAAAGTAGATTTCATTCAGGGTAGAACGAATTTTATTCTCCATATCCTAACAGAATAAACATAAACACACATTACATAAACACCGACCCATGAGTAATTCGATAAACAACCAATATTAATTAAATCCTATAGTATGGCACCCCCCCCCACCCCACCGCCACCAAGTTAAAGGATGGTTCACCTCCACAAGGCGGCCAATGTTGGCAATATGCGGAGAAGACTCTCCTACAGTCTCATCCTTCTCCATCTGTGCAGTCAAGGGACAAAAAGAATTAAGATGCCGAAAAATAAATTGCACTAACATTATGATTTTTTTTTTAATTCAAGAACACAGAAAAATCTAAAACTGCAAAATAACTTTGAGAATGCAACTGAAACTGAGGCAGGCTTCTACAGTACGACATTCTGAACGCGTGGCTAAAAATTAATGAGTGAATTACAAAAAATATTCCCTTGCGATCGTGCGATTTGGCCTCAGCCATGACATCACCACTACCTGTTGTGCTTTTCTACACTGAATTGACTAGAAACTGTTAGGTGGGTTAAAACTAGTATCCCAGCATGCACCACACTGTTAAATGACCCAGTGCTGAGTTTTGGAAACAAAGAAACTGTCACTCATGCTCAACAAAATAACTCTGACAGATACTGATAGGCTTCAGTCATTTAAGTAACGACCTGGTATAAGCTAAAGTGAAATCAATTACTCATTATTTCAAGTGGGATGCTGATGTCATGGAGGATCAGAGTTGACATCAGAGATGCACATAATTGGTGTGCAAGTATGCATTTGCCAAATAGAGAGCAATATCTTGCCTTAAAAGTGCAAATACGTACATATTTTACGCCGTTATGACAAGAAATTACTGTGCATTTTAACTTTTATATGACTAATGCATACTTCTTTCATGGTACAAAAGTTAAAATGCATCCCAGGATGACACTGTCTCAGAAGGAGGTAACAATTATGCTAGCAGCAGTGTTAGCAATGCTAGCCAAAGCACAGTAGATCCTAAGAGATACAAATTCAATAAAGAATGATTTAAGACGGTGGTGGCTAACCAGTCGATCGCCAAGACATTTGTAGTTGATTGCAAAACAAGTTACAATCTAATATATCGAGGAGAACCCCGCCCCCATGGCAAGATATACCTAGGGGGAACCCCCCCTCCCAGAACCATCCAGATTATTTGATTCCTTGTAAAAGTACCTCTCACTATAATAAAGGTTTGGACACCACTGGTCTAAGACCTTTCCATTGCTGGAATTTAATGATGCAGTAAACATTCTGCACAAAGTTCAAGAGACAAAGTTATAGGGTGAAAGAAACCAAGAGAGAGCGAGTGTGTGTGTGGCCATGTCTACTCGTACACAGGGTCTGGGAGCATATGTATATCAGAACAGGGTCCCTTTGTGTTTATTTTTGTCTTCAAATTAGCTGGCTAACTAGTGCCCTATTTTGAATAATTTTATAAAACCAGATTATCAACTGACTTATGAACTTGATAACACTTTGTTAATAGAGCAGGCCTCAGCATGGTTCTTGGACCTCATGAAATAGTGTTTTATTGCAATTTGTTACGAGTGCAACAATTTTGCATGCTTGCTACTAAAATATTTGTTAGTAAATTAGTATGGTACGGTAAGGTAAAATTTTTGTTAAACTCATGTAACAGCACATAAGATAGCAAAGTACCCTGGTCTATTGCACTGCTGACCTTGTTGACATCTAATCCCATCACACTAGCGAAGACTATCTATTTCACACAGGCTGCTTATCTATAACCATGTTTCTTTTGCTGAAGTGGCTGCCTAAGGTTCCATCACCTGTCGAGTCAGGCTGCCGCCCAGGTTCATGGTGCCAGAACCCGTCTTGGTGGTTTGTAGCCAGAGCATGACAGTGGAGGTCAGTTTGTAGTGAGCTGTACGTCCACTGGATTTCTCCTGTGTATGACAAAGATGAGGCATGAAGCACCTTCCAGGCTTGTCCTGGGTGAACCTTCTTCATCGGCCTGTTTGTTATGTCTCTCACCTGCACTTCGACCACATGGATGGAGTCCCAGCAGCCCTTGATCTTCTTAGAGCCATCCCCTGCCTTCTTGATGAGGATGACCCCCGCAAAGCCATGATCCAAGTCCCACAGGTACACTGACGACACCCCACCTTCAAAGTACCTACCCAATACAGTATGGTTATTGGGAAAGACCACATACTCACCAATCACTGGTTATGTGTTACCAGGCTTGACCACACACACCTCTACAGAGATGTTGTTCAGGTGAGGCGTGTATTTGCCCAGCTCATTTGTAATGGTGGGATAGTGTAGAGCAGCGTTTCCCAACCCGGTCCTAGGGGATGCTCAGACAGTCCACGTTTTTGCTGCCTCCCAGCTCCCCGGTAGGGAACAAAAAATGTGGACTATCTGGCAGGGAGCTGGGAGAGAGGAAAAATGTGAACCGTCTGGGGGTCTCTGAGGACCAGGGTGGGAAATGCCGGTATAGAGTACGACTAGCAGATAGCACACGAGATAAAGTCCTGCATGGAATTCTTCTTTGCTTGTGAATCATAAATAGAAACTACTGTTCTGACCCTAAGGTAAATGCTAATACAGTACAGGGTTATAGTAAAGCCAGCAGGCTGTGAACAGTAGTCACCATAGTACAATTAGCACTGAAGAGCAGAACACTCACAGATCTCTGTACTGGTCAAATGCATTATTAGCCTCCACTTCCAGCTTGCGGAGGCGGGCAGAAGGCATAGCACCATCATCTATGGGCGGCTCATACTTGTTACTCCACGGTGACCTTAGGCAACATGGAAACAGACAATGACAAATTACTCTGAGACAGAACATGCCTGGAGGACTCTTCATTGCACCTTTATTTTGTTCTGGTACTTCTGCTATTTACAGGCAGTCCCCAGGTTACGCACGAGATCCATTCCCTAAATCTGTCTTCTAAACAAATTAGTAGGTAAATTGAAAAAATAATAATACAGGACACAATAAAAATAATTATACATTAATAATATAACTACAAACTGAACTGTACGTACCTCAAGCAAACCACAGAGGCCATGCAATGTTTTTACAAGTACAGTGGTACCTCAGACCTTGAATTTAATCTGTTCAGAACACAGGTTCGAATCCTAAGAAGTTCGAGTTCTGATTGAATTTTCCCCATAAGAAATAATGGAAAACCAATTAATTGGTTCTCGGCCCCAAAAATTACACCTGAATGTGTTTTTTTTAAGCATTTAAACACAAAATGAACAGGATAAAACAAGAAGAGCATATACTGTACTAAACATCTAAGCAAATTTATCAAAACAGTAATTTCTAAAGTAAGACAATAAATGTATCCAAACAATGTGTAAAGTTAAAAAAGAAAAACAATGTGTCCTGCCCCGATCGTCGGCTCCTTCCATGTGCCACGCCCCCTCGTTAACCCCATGTGGAATCCCCGTGTGATCAGCTGTTTCTGGTTGTTGTCATTAGTCCTCTGTATTTAGTCTGCGTTTCAGTTTGTTTCCGTAGTCCGGTCATTGTATCGTCTGTCTGCGTTTTACCTGCCTTACCTGTAATTAAACCCTGTATTACCCGATACCCTGACGTCTGCGCCTTTGTCTCCGTTCCGTCCTGCTCAGCACAACAATATTATTATAATAAAATGTATTAATGGTTTATTATCAATGATATTAAAATAAGAAATCTATTTTTAAATATATTTTATTATACTGTATAATAATTACTGTCTATCATTGTCAAAATGTATTTTTACGGACTGTATATATGTATTCAGCTAGTGTACAAATGCACAATGCTATCACAGCGAATGCGAGGCTGAGACTGAAGTGTTACCCTTTGTTTCCGCTGAGAAACGTGCGGCGTGACTCATTTCCCCGCTCGTACAAATTATCTTAGATCGGCGTTCACGGTTTAACCTGAGATTCAGATCGAGCTCTAGGTAATTTTTTTTCGAACTGGTTGGTTCGACTTTTAAGAAATTCAATTTCTAATGAGTTTGAGTACTGAAGTACCACTGTATCACAAAGTAGTGCGTGCATGTGTTATTAAGTACCATTTTATTTAACCCAATTTTTTTATATAATAGGCTTTGTGGCAGTCCGTTCATAAGTACAAGCTTAACCCAGGGACTGCCTGTATATCAGTCACTCCACCCGCCAGAAAGAGAGCAAAATTAGTGATCGAATCATTATTCCCTAACTGACCTATAGGAGTCACCGTCACGGTTATAGTCACACAGCAGGTAGTCCTTTCCGACGGCTTTGTCTCGGGCAATCTTCAGTGGCTGGTCCACAGAGGACAGCAGGTCTTCACAAAGACTGGGAACCTGCACATATAGGAAGTGCATAGTTACTACACACGGTTGAAGTTCCTCAAGCTTTCTTCCAGTATAAACTAACAAAATGCAAAAGCCACTGTGATTGGAGAAACTAAATGAGAGCTTTCCTCAAATCAGCCACTGAAATATAAAGATAAAATGCATGAAACCTCAGAGGTCACAGCAAGCAAATAATGTATATTACAGCTGTGTGTGCCAAGAAAGTGGAAATGTAATGTTAAAAGAGAAGTGTGCAAACTACTATTTGTGCAATTCTAAGAAACTCTTACAAACACACACAAACATATATAATGGTGTATACGCCTAAAATTTTCTCAACTTTTTGAAAGTGTTATGTCAGTAACCTAGATATGTCTGTCTTTCCCACTGCTCTGCAGAGTTTTGCACTCACTAGGTCGATGAGATCACTGAGGTTCTTTTCGATCTGCTGGGGAGGCAGACGCCTCATCAGATCAAGGGCACAGTCCAGCTGCTGGTCATTCTGCAAAGGCCAACAAACAGAGACTGAAAGTTTGAAAGCAAAGCAAATGACAGCAAGAACCAGCACTCAGACTGTGCCTGCATTCACTGTGAAGTACCATCCATTAAAATTCAGCCAATGACAAAGCAATTATTTAAGTCAAAATAGTCACAGAAATAAATGATACACAGTGGAATTTAAAATGGCAAAGTTTGAAAAGTTAGTCTTTGTGGATCTATGAAAAGTGGATCACTCAATCCTTAGATAAATAAATACATTTTACAAACATAACTGCAGATCACATGATGGCACAGGTTAAACAAAGTGTTAAAAGACTTGAAAGAAGTTACAGAACGCATGTCTGGAATGCAGATTCAATATCAGACAGGAGCCTGTAAAGACAAGGACCCAGCACCTTTAAAAAGGTATTCCTGTAATATAGCTAATTCATCAAGAAGAGAGAATGGGCCCATGTTCTTCCGAACTATCATACAAAGACTTAAATCTACAGTCTTGAGAATAAGGGAGTGGTTACTGATCCAATCACATAGCACAATGTCATTCCCCAAGGGCTGATTATTATTTTATGTCTGTAACGATGTTTCTAAAGGGACTAATTTTCAATACAAAGAAAACAAACTAATGCACACTAAAACAACATTGTTAATGCATTCAAGTCATCATTAGACAAACGTAGTAGTCGTTTTATACAATATTAGCCTTATGGCTTGAATTTTAGTCTTACGCACTTGCACGACAAAAATCGAAGGGATTGCTTTGAATAAATACTACACTGTAATCCCATCCGAGGTAAAGCGAGATAAGAGTCCGAGTGAAGTGATCGGAATGCCGTTCTTCCAATCAACGAGGTGTATAAACTTGCATAAGTATATTTTATAGCAGCTCAATGAAGAAAATGTGACACTATAAAAAAAAATCGACCGCACAGCAAGAACAACCACATCGTACGTTAAGAATCAAACAAGAGAAAAGGAGAATACATTGATTGCGGTGCTCCTGCACCGAACAACTTGAGTCTCGTACACGTCCTGCAACTTAAGGCACAGGCTGGCAGGTAGGGAAGTCAAGTGCAAGGCTAGTATAGCGTTAAGTCGGCGACCCCTCTGAGTCCCCTGCAGCTCGGGAATTCCTGACACTGCCACATTCCGAGTTATTCACTAAGTATATCAATCACATAAAACACTGCTATTACTTCTTTTGAACGTACTGCAAAAAATGCTGGTCGACCGATCAGCAAACAAAATGACTATCCTGTGTTGCCACGCACCTAGAAGACTTCCCACAGGGTATACTAATCTTCCTTGCACCCCACCTTAAACTAGCCTACATAGCTTACCCTACCCGTTTCTTTAGTTGTTTTTAATTCCAAGGCCTTACCATGTCTGCAGCTTTCGGTCTTAGATTTAATGGAAATTTCTCTTTTACGGCTTCGCTTGATTAGTAAGCGTAAACTTTTTTTTCTGTTTTATCTGTAATGTTTTGTTCCTTCTGAGTAATTCCTCTTCGCCCAACTCTCTCACAACCCAGCTCAGTCAGCGAATCGAACTTCCTCAAGCTGGACGGCAGGGTGGGGGGGGGGGGGGGGGCAGGGGGGG
>JAODJU010000038.1:3795280-3812966 GCA_026776725.1 Gnathonemus echidnorhynchus
AAAAAAAATCGAGGCGGCACCAAAAAATTGAGGCGGGCGGCCATGTAAAACAATTTATTAATTTTAAGTGGCCTAACATTTTCTGGCGTATCAATTTCCTAAATTCTCTCAGCCAACCACAAATTCCCGCGATAACTTAGTTTTTATTAAGCGCGTGGCATCTCGCGAGATTCACATTTTATTGAAACATGTCTGAGAAAGAGCTGGGGAGGAAGTGGGACCGCTGTCTCGCGGACGCGGCAGTCAAACTTGGTAATTATTGTTATGGCTCATTTGCTTGTTTTTAACACGAAATTTGGAGGTACAAAGCAATCGGTACGTTAGGTACAAGAAGTCGGTGAAAAGAAACGTATAATTCCGTAGATTCCACTATCGGCTTCTGTGGCTAATGAGGTCCAGTTGAAGGTTGGGAAGGTAGGTCATATTGAAGCTGGTGGCTTGGAAATGTTAGGTCGTCTAGTGATAGAAGTATTAGTTTTTATATATTTTGTCATCTCGTGGGTGCATTTTGGTTTGACTGTTCAGAAAGTAATGTAAAATCTAATAACACGTTTAACGAATAACGTCATCGATTTACTGCATTCATCTAGTTGACAAGGCTCCGGCTAACACTAAGACAGAATTACGCGATTGTTTATTCATTCATAGCTGCCATGTAAATACTGAAAACGTTTTCTCTTGAGCTATTGGGTTAGAATTGACTTAATTGTAACTACCGACTAAGATTTAGATTTTGTTCTAAAATGAAACGACGCTTAATGAAATAACTTCTACATTGTGGAACAGAAGGGGACTGTATCAGCAACTCGCTGTAAAGAATCCGATCTGTTATCTAACGAGATTTTCCTTACGGTAAGGAGGTAATGAACCGTCATGAGCTGACCTGTAAGAGGTCTTTTTCTAACTAAGAACTGATGTAATATGTTGTTATTGGGAACGTTTTGGTAATGCACAAATACTTGGGTGGATTCGCTGTGATCTTGAATTGTTCCATTTTGTGGGATTTTCCACAAAGGGTTGTAGATGGTTGAAGGCCTCATATTTGAATTATTTTATGAACCTCTTCAGCTTGGTCAGCATCAGCGACAGATTAACACCTGTTTCGGTCTTTGCAAGATATATGTTCACTAACATTATATGTATTTGTTGTCCTTGATACTAAATGGAAAGTAAAAGATTTATATTTATACTAAGGCCACATTATGATGCCCACTATTCACAAGGGAAGTATATGCATTCTCAAGAATAGCATTTGTAGCTTTTAGAACTGGTTTCGTACAAAGATCTGATTGTAACTTGTTCATGTGCTAAAATCCACATCAACACTGGACTATAACATCTCATTATTGATAAGAAAATTGCTGTATACCTGCATTAGCTTTAAACTAGTGAGACACTGCACACTTGGCTTTATGCACTAACTGATCTACCTAAAGGTGACCACACACTGAACTTGACTGGACATAACTAGATTGTTCTCACCAATATGTTCAATCTTAGCATACTTAAAACTATTCCAGAACCCTACAGGGCACACAATGTTTTCCAAACAGCAGAGCCACATAAAGAGCACAAACATATTGTGACAAGTATGTACCTCATCTTAATAAATTAGATAAGTCTTTTAACATAGTACTTGCTTTCTTTATTAACACTATTGGTCTAAAATTAGCAGTGGAACAGAAAAGAAAGCCAACAATTTACATGACACAGTCACACGCTAATGAAACACGCATTCTACAGCAAACATTACATGGTTAAGACTGCAACATAAATACATCAATACACATTAATTAACACTATTTCTACATATGTGTGGTGCAAAGCTTGCTAGTAACTGCATAATTGGTCCTGCTGACCAAGCCTGTGGCATCACATCATGTCGGCTAATAGTGGACAGTAATTGGGATCAGAACAAATACGAAAGTTTGCCTCGGTTGGCCTTACACAGGTGGTGATCACTGCTTGTATGTCCTATTGCTTAAAACACTTTTGTCTGAAGCATGTCGCTACCTTTAATGAAGCGGTTTGACTGTAGCATGTAAATAGCTGAAATAGTGCAAACTTTGTTTTTATTTTTTACATCTGCAGTCTCCAGCTGCTAAAAATATCCAATAGTTTACCTTCCAAAGAGTTGTATTCCTCGATATCTGTAATACCCATTACCAATATAGGAAAACAAATTTTTTGTATATGTCCCTTTCTGGAAATTTAATCAGGCTGTGGTGCGTGAAAGGCCATAGGAGGTGTTCGGCATAGAATGGTGTGTTCTAAGCTACAGTCAGTATAAAATTTGAAGCACACTGTCAAAGGAAATGACGTACATTTGTGTCAGGAAGACTTTAGCTGGTAAATTAAGGTACTACTGAGGTGCTTTTTCACTGCATCAGGTACCATACTTTTGGTACCTGGAAGGAAGACTGTATGTGCTACTTTTTTTTTCTTTTTTGCATCCCCTAATATTCTCTAATAATATTCCTTAACTCCCCCTTGAGTATTGTCTGTGTGAGAAGTGGATGGCGGTTTTGCTGATAAATCACGTGTCCCTCACTTACGGAAAATCCCATCTCTCCCTTCCTCTCTAGGGGCCGGCCTGGGTTTGGGCATCGTCTTCTCCGTTGTCTTCTTCAAGCGTGAGTTTCTCGTGTTTTGACAGTGACGTTACCCCCATTTGTCAGATGAATGGTGCACTGAAACCAGAATGCAGTGCCTGCTCATCTTTGAACATGCCCCACTGGGGGCCAGTCTGCACTGAGCCAGATGTGTAACTGCATGTTTTGAAATCCTCTATTTATTGGGAGGGATTTCCGATGGCTGATTAGGAAATGTTGTTACTCCTAACAAAGAAGTGGGAATGATACCATAGAATGTGTGTTCCTTAAGGAACTTAAAATGATATAAAAATGTGTGTTTACATTTTCTTTTGGTTGGGTTAGGACCCACTCTTTGAATTTAGGGTTGCAGTGATACAGTTGCTTCAGTACTAGTACTCATCGATACCAATTAGGGCTGGGTGAAGTCTTAAAAACATATTGGGACAATAATATCAAAATTACCACACATGCACACAGCAGACTTAATTGTAACCAATAAACAAATAAATAAACCTTGAGGAGAACAAAAAACAGTTTAAGGATAATGTTCTAAACAGTTGCCGCTAAACCTAATCAGCATTTTTTTTTAGTCTGAAAAATTATGGATTGGCGAGCTGGATATAATTATGATTTAAAAACATGTCACAGGCAGTCTAAAGCAGTGGTTCATAAACTTTTTGTAGTGTGTATCACCTCAATTTTATGCTGTCCACGTACTGCTGTTATGGCATTATGTTTGATCGTCAAGAACAATGAACAACATACTGTGTAACTGCACAAGGGTTTGACATTTTCTCTCTGTGTACTAGTGTTTGCTGCAGTGTTGCTGCTGCTTGCAGTTTCATCATACTATTTATTTAGTTTTTAGTAGTTTAATTAAATTACTAGTATTTTATGAACTCGTATTCATTCCTCCTCTTGATTTAGTCAAGCACTTAGTTTGACTTGTGTTAATGAAATCAGATTCACCAGATCTGCGCCTGTTTTTTCATAAACCATAATCCGCTATACTTTGAATTTCATTGTTAACTTTCAGTTTTCATAAGTTCCACATTTCAGATGTTTGGTTCTGCTTATTCTGCTTGATAATATCACTGATGAGTTACCTGGTATCTGTTTCAGGCATCGCACCCAATACCAACAAGTATCGATGTTGGTGTATCCCAAAATTAAAATGAGTCACTGCCAAAAATAGGAATGCGAGTCTGTGTGTGTGTGTGTGTGAGTGAGAGAGAGATTGATTTCCATATAAGAGCACTCTCTTTCCCACAGGTCGTACATGGCCCATATCATTCGGCTTGGGGTCGGGGCTTGGTATGGCTTACTCCAACTGCCAGCATGACTTCAGGTCTCCATACCTTCTGCATGGTCAGTTGGTCAAAGTAAGTATGCCAGCTAGTGTGTACCTTGCATATGTCAGACACACATTTGGTATCACGCACTCACCAGTTTGGCACGGCCCATGCATCTATCTCACAGTATGTTATTCCAGGCAAACATAATCATAAACATGCTGAGTTCACACGAGACCAGCTACCAATGAAGTTGCCTTTCTTTGTTTTTTTTCTGCAGGACCAGTAGCAATTGCAAGACTGACTGCCTTCTCTGCACATTGATTGCATCAATGCTGTTTGCCTCCCAGCGTGTCCCCGATCTCACTGCAGTGTACCTGATCAGAGCTGATCCTGTTAATTAATAAAATACTAATGTATATGCAACTGCAGGAGCACATTCATACAAAATATATGTGTATTTATATAGCTTTCTCTCTTGAGCATTTCATTTGCGTATTGTCAGCTGTGGGTTTCAATCAACCCTTCCCCGGTGTATGAAATAAGGATGTTATCCCAAGTTTTGGATTGATTTCATCCCACAAGACAGAGCCAGATTAGTGAGTCTGTCGGAATTTAACAAGCCTGTAATTAGAAATTGTAGTCCGATCTCCATCATTAGGAGCATTCTAGGCATAGAAAGCATACGAGGGCAGCAGTCATGATAGCAACTAACGGCTATCGATACTTATATACAGACTTTATTGGTTTGTTTGTTTGTTTGTTTATCATTATTATAATAATTATTTACAACAGTAGTATAGTAGTAATAATGATGAATTATTGTATTTATTCAACACTTTTCAAAACCCAGAGATGCTAACAATATTCAATAATGCAAAACAGGGCACAGATATTTACAATGTGCGCGAAGTGATGAGTGATAAAGTAATGCAGAATATGGGTCATAAAGGGATGAAGCAAAATGAGCAGGAAAGAAGCAGAGTGGTGGGAGCTAGAAACTATGGGAGAACTGGAAGGTTTTAAGGTGAGATTTGAAGACTGAGAGAGACGGGGAGTTACAGATATCAGAAGGAAAGCAATTCCAAGGGTAAGAGGCCATTCCAGGGAAGTGTCAGTCACCACAGCTGTGGAGTTTTAAAGTGGAAGATCTAAGGGGGCTGAAAGGCCAGGAGAAGATCAGACAGAGAGGTGGAAGAGGAGGATATGCACTCACTGACCACTTTATGAGGTATACCTGTTCAACTGCTTGTTGAAGCAAATATTACGTAAAATGTAGCATAATGTATAAAGTCATTCAGATGCAAGTCAGAAGCTTCAATTAATGTTCATAAGTATGTGAATGTGGATGAAAGGCGATTTAAGTGACTAATCATGACATGGTTGTTGGTCCAAGACGGGCTGGTTTGCGTATTTTAGAAACTGCTGATCTACTTTGATTCTCAGCACAACTCTCTTTAGGGATTACTGGAAGTGGACCAGTGAGTGTCAGTTCACTGAGTGAAAATGCCTTGTCAGGGAAGAATGGCCAGATTGGTTCAAGCTGATAGAAAGACAACAGTAAGTTAAATAACCACTCATTACAACCAAGGTATGCAGAAGAGCATCTCTGAATGCACAACACATTTAACCTTGAAGCAGATGGGCTACAGCAGCAGTAGATTACGGGATGCCACTCCTGTCAGCTAAGAACAGGAATCTGAGGCTACAGTGGGCACAGGCTCACCAACAATGGAAGACTGGAAAAATGTTTCCTAGTCAGATCAGCTGCTGTTTCTGCTCCAATATTGAGATTGTAGGGTCAGAATTTGGCACCAACAACATGAAAGCACAGATCTGTTCTGCCTTGTATCAACAAGTCCCGTTGGTGCTGGGGGTGTAAGGGTGTGGGTGGTATTTTCTTGGCAAACTTTGCCCCCCATAGTACCAACTGAGCATTATTTGAATGCCACAGCCTACTTGAGTATTGTTGCTGACCATGTTCATCCCTTTATGACCACAGAGTACCCAGCGTCTAATGGCTGAACCCAATACTCCAGTTTCTTGCTATGCAGGCATATTTTATTTATATTCTGTGAGCTCAATTCAGTATTTCATAGGCACATTAGTACATTGTGCACACAATTAAAAAGAAAAAAATCTGTCCATGGCCACTTCAGGGCTAAAGTCAAGTCATTGTATTTATACAGCACTATTAAAAACAACCAGTGGTTGACCAAACTTTACAACAATAAAACAATATAACTTAGGTTTAACTAAGTAACTACCATGTAATGTCATACAGACACATACAGCTCAAATACTGCTGTACACACACAAGCTCCAGTTAGTGTATCTTGCCTGATGGCTGAATTCACGCTCATGAATGGTTGAACATCATTAATCGCTCTCCTTTTCAGAAATAACACGCACGCATTTGGTGTCTGTTATTGTGGAGGCTCTCCATTCATTTCAGGGGGCATAACCCCATTCCCAACTATGAGAACCTTAACCATAAATAACCGAACAATAAGACATTTTGGCATTTTTATTTTTTGGCCTGACCCTGGAACACTTAATTTGACTTGTGTTAATGAAAACAGATCTGTGCCTGTTTTTTCATTTACCACCACTGACTTTAACTAGGGCTTAGTAACATGATAAATTTCGGCAACGGGCTACTGGACTGATACCAATAAAATTTATGAAGTGGGGGGGCTGGCAATGAAAAAAAAAAATACAAACTTTATTTTATAATATCCCGAAAATCACCTCATCTCACATTTTGCGAATCGCTGACCTGCGCGATGTTCCTGAGAAGTTTGCAAAATGATCCACAGAATGCATTTAGATGGCAGATGGCTTTGTTCACAAGATGGTGGCTGCAGCCTCAGTTTTCGGCCTATGTTGCCATCTGTTGCTGCAGCTACAATTGTGGGATGATTTCGGGTCTCTCAGGTATAGATTTTCATCCATATAATGTTTTGTGAAATGGATAATAATATCCATTAAAGATCAAATAGAGTTAATAGAGTAATAATAACAAATGGAGTTATCCTGTTCACAAGGTTAAGCGTCTCATCTGAATCATCCGTCCCTTTCCTGTCACTAAGCGTCGCTTCAATTTTGGAGCAATTGTTCCAGATCTTGACCTTTATAACATGTCTGCAAAGGCTGGGAGAGAGCTGTCAAATATTTTCTGAGTTATGTTAAAAGGATCAATTGTGTGAAACAGCCCTTTTCTTATCAAAACAATACCGCTCACAGTATGAAATGGCTGTATTAACAAGAAGACCAAATTCAATTATTGATCATTGTGTGGTTCTGGTGCATAAATTGTTTCTCAAATTTACAAGCAAACAGAGTGGGAATTAACCTGCATACTTCTTTCTACTGCCTTCCTTTTATATCTGTGGTTCCCCTGAGGCTTGATGGAGAACTGTCATACACTCAGACGCTCACAAGGTGGCAGCAAAATAAGATTCTCTCAGTGCTTGAACATTGCATTGTGATGGTCCAGAGGGTAGGTGTGGGAGAAAGATGTGTTTCATGCCTCTGAACCCCAATAGTTCCAACATTTTGCAAAGTGGGGCCTGCTTTCCCATTTCTGGAAGCCTTCTCTCTAAGAATATTAAATGCAATGCCAGTATGGAAGTCTCCTCGAAATGAATGGGAATGAAATATATTTTTTTGGTTTCTGCTCCCTCTTTCTGCTTTTGCTACTCCAGACACCTTTATGCAATATACCGTTATGGTTTTCGGGCTCAAAAATGCACCTGCTACGTTCCAGCGGCTGATGAACCAAGTCTTGGGAAATGTCTAACTGTGAAGTCTATCTGGATGATATCGTAGCTTATACTGATACTTGGGAAGATCATATGCGTGTGCTAGACGTTGTTTTTGGGAAATTATGTATTTTTGTATTATGTCAATAACCTCCCATTACTGGCCATGTTTTCCAGGAGATTGCTGTGTTGTGGCTTCCGAATACAGCAACAATATTATTATTATTATTATTATTATTATTATATATTTGTATATTTGTAACACATTTGCAATGTGCCACACAGTAAAAAACAGTTAAAACAAATAAGACAGATAATTAATTAACTGTACGTTATTTCAGTCCTCTAAACATATCTTTCCTATTCAAAATATATATATAAAAGTAGGATTAGTAAATTCCATCCGAATTCCAGCACATACAGGATACCATTCATTCACGGTGCCAAATCAGAGATGCTAATTAGCTTAACGGTATATCTTCATGCTGCAGGAGAAGAAAATGCAGATTCCATACACAAAGGGGCAGCAGGAGGTGCGAAGCATCAGTGCTACCCACTGAGGCACGATGTCACCCTCTAGTTGGAAAATTATTCTATTAATCAGCAAAGTATGCATAGGCAAATTCTGTGAAGGATTCATTTCTCAGCCAATCATTCACAGAATCATTCTTAATCACTCTTCACTCCATAGTACGGTAAAAATTTAACTCTGACTTTTTTTTTTTTTAAATGTTTTTTTGGCCTTTTTATACCCAGTTTTACAATAAAAACTGCATTTAATAATCTAAAAATGTAGTATTTTTTACCAGGGAAAAATATGGTCTATATAAATGTAACTGGATCACAAGTAACTGCCAGATCAGTCATGCAGTGCAGTTAGACTGTAGGTTACAGAACTAGTAATCTTTGGTGTAACTTTTACGGTAAAAGCACAGTAGTCTGCCCTCTGTTTATTGTGGAACTCTGGCTGAGTTTGATGTAGCTTGTTCTACAACAGTCTCATAAAGAACCATAGCAGGTTAGCATACATTTCAAAAAGCATTCAATCCATTAAATACATTAAAAAAAAACTTTTTGAAGATGACCATCTGATATGTGGTTATAGAATAATGTGTAAATAATTCTTCTGTTCGAGCTCAAACCAGGAGTCAACATCATGGCAAGTTTTGACGACATTGTGATCAGAACTCAATTTTCACCACGGACACGGTATTTAAAAACATAGCGTACACAGCTTTTTAACCACAGACACGTTTGTCTTTGTAAGGACAGGCTTATCATCCCTGACTTAAAGTCAAAACAAATGATCTTCGGAGCTGCAGCGGCGGGGCGAATGTGGCAGAGAAGGAAGCCTGAGGCTGGGTCTCCAGCTACACTCGCCTTGCGACCCGGCCCCATCCGCCCACCCCCCACTTCTCCCTCATACACCTGAGAACCCAGACTGGCAGCGTCTTCGACATTTTAATGCGCAGACACGTGCTGGCAGCACTGGAGTGCTGGACATGGGGATTAGGCCAAGCGGGGGAGGAGTTGCTTGCGCCCAGCATCTCATGCACTCACACAAATACTTCAGCGTCGGGGGCTGGCCCACTTAAAGATGTCCTCGCGCACACGCACACTCTCACACACACGCGCGCTCCTCCAAACACAGCAGATATCACACACAATTGGAAACGTTTTATCTTTGTCTCTTCCAAGCTTCTCGCTCCCTCTCTTTCTCGCCCTTGGTCCTGATTCAATTTTCCGCTCTCTATATGCAGTCCCTCGCATGCACGCCGCAGCAGACATGTCGGCGGGCAGGTGCGCGTATGCGACCGGATACACGCGCGCGGTAAGTCCTCTCTGTGCTGCCCTTTTGCGGCGTGTGTCATTGTGACACACGCACAGCTGCGAGACGCGCAGACAGGCACGCCGTCGCCGTGGCGAACAGGAGAGGAGCCCGATGGAGCGACAGGGGAGCGCGGCAGCGAGCTGGCATGCAGGCTGCTGAGCGATTGGCACCTAGGAACTGAGCTCTGCTGGCGGACGAGTGCTTGAGTTTGTGTGCAGAGCGGCGGGAGAAACTCCTCATATCCCCTTTGGTCCTCTTCCTCCCCTCTGACAGGAGGGCCCTTCCTATTGGCCTTCAACCATTACCCTCCAGACCCGGAGTTAACGGACTATCTGAAGATGGCTGAGCCCAGCTTCCCCAAAGGGGCTGTGGCAGCAGTTACGAAGCCCAGCGGAGGCGGGAATCAGAACAGCAGCTTCGCTTATGCAGGGGCCCATGCAGTGTGGGACCTCAGTGGCAGTGGGGTGTGGCTGCTGGCTGCAGTGCTGGTCGTCATCATCGCAGTGACGGCGTGTGGCAACGTCCTGCTCATCGGGCTGGTGTTGGCTCACCGCACGCTCCGCTGCACCTCCAACTGTTTCCTGGTGTCGCTGTTCCTGTCTGACCTCATGGTGGCGCTGGTGGTGATGCCCCCGGCGGCGCTGAATGCGCTGAGTGGTGCCTGGACGCTCTGGCCGCCCTTCTGCCCCGTGTGGCTCTGCTTTGACATCATGTGCTGCAGCGCCTCCATCCTCAACTTGTGCCTGATCAGCCTGGATCGCTACCTGCTCATCATCTCGCCGCTGCGCTACAAGCAGCGCATGACACCGCCGCGCGCGATACTGCTGCTGACCGGGGCCTGGGCCCTGGCCGCTCTCACCTCCTTCCTGCCAATCGAAATGGGCTGGCACAGCCTGGGCCGTGCCGCCCTGCCGGAGCTGGGCGTCCTGCACCTCGGTTTCACCCCCTGGAGCCCCAGCACCACGCCCACCCAGTGCCGCCTCCGCGTCAGCCTGCCCTTCGCGCTGGTGGCATCCTGCCTCACCTTCTTCCTGCCCTCGGCGGCCATTTGCTTCACCTACTGCCGCATCCTGTTGGCCGCAAAGCGCCAGGCCCGCCGCGTGGCTGCCCTGACACACCCCCACCACCTACACCATTCCCCCGGGGGGGCGTCCCGCCCAGCCTCACCTGCACATGCCCCTGTGGATGGAGACTACTGCAGCCAGCAGGACGTCCCTGCAGCTCGCCTGGCACAGGTAGGTTAGATGGGAGGAGCTCTATGTGGAACGATACATCCATGATGATCTTAATCTAACCCCAGATAAATCCAGCAGTATACATATGCAAAGTTTAGGAGATGGCTAGAGTTGCTCGACTAGTTGCTCGGTTTAGCGGACGCTGTAATAGAATGGGAATTCCTTTACGGATTCCACAGTAAGTGCTGCCAATCTATTTCTGTGCATTACTGTTTTTGAAATGAAATGGTCTTAATGTCTGACATTTAAGTGAGCTTAGGCAGTGATGCATCTATAGGAGCTGGTCTTCGTAAACGTAGAATTGTGGTAAGTAGTATTTTATATAAGCCATAAAACTATAAAAGCACAGTAATCACTAGAAGAGTGAAAATTATATTATGCAACCGTACACTATCATTTTAAACTGGAAGTATTTTTCCTGGTCTTCAGCCTGTGTATGTAATGTTGGGAAATGGGAATTAATGAAGGACAGGTCTACAGACATATAAATACATTTTAGCTTTTGCTAGCTGAAGGATGTTACCAGTTCACTAAACGAAATGAAACAAAACAGTGTATGAATTCACTGTGTAAGATAAATGTGAATCAATGCACAGATCTTATACGCAAAAGCTATTTTATCATTTATTTATGTTTGTAAATGAGTCTCATTGTGTGAAAAAAGATTTACTGTATATTTACTCCAAGAAATGTTTTGATACATTGATAATTCACGTTTCTGAATCGGTGTGCTGAAAGACGAAGGAAATAGCACTAAAGACATGAAAACAGCAGGAACATTCTCCTCACATTTAAACCTGTTTGAGTAGTTTTATTCTTGTACAACATTAATTCACTGATATTTGGAGAACATACAGAAAATAACTCACTACCCCCTACTGTGGTTCAGGACTAATCCACAGTGTAGTGGTGATACAAACTGAATCGGTCTGAAATAGCCACGTGAAGCCACCACGCTCGCTGTCTTCACACCTCCTGCGTAAGCTTTACAAGTTCCCCTGTGCAAAATTAGTCCATGCCTTTTGGAAAATGTTATGCGTCTATCTATTCTGTTTTTTGCTTTTGCACTCAAAACTTCATTGCTTTCTCCCCATGTCACTCGAAATTAAAATGTATAATTGTCAAAGTGATACAGCGATCGCAAGCATACCGTGGCTTTACACTGGGATGATACTGTTTGTGTAGACATACAGAAGGACATGGCTTATTAAAAAGCAGAAACTTCCAATCAGTCTTTTTCAAAGAGGAATCTGAGAAAAGAAAAACGTGACACGCTGAAACTGTAAAGGTGTGTCAGAGGTGGAGATGAGAGAGAAGTGTTCTTTTAAGAGTTGATGTAACAAGGTTGATAGCTCCGTACTCAAGCCTCCCATCCAGCATCTGTCCTTGCCCACATAATACCCTTCGGTCTAAGCAGTGTCACGGCAAAGCACCTTGCAGGCGGCCACAGCGTTTGAACAGCTGGCCTTCATTTTATAAAGGCAGATAAAATCGACATGAACAGGGAGTGCAGGACACTTTTAGATTAAAAAGATGAGAGACACCTGATGTCTGCTGAAGAAGTAAAAAATATTTGCGATCCTGGCTACAGAAAAAAGAAGAGGAGAAGATAGCAACAAAGGTAGAGGGTACTTTGTGAGGCAGAGAGCGAGGAGTGCATGTTATGTATGAAAAGGATTTAAAGAGAGGAGAGCAGGATGAGAGATTGTCCAGCTGTATCCCTCCCTCGCTTTGCTCTCCTTCCAGTCTTCAGTGAGTCAGGAACGCAGGATGGCTCACCGACAGGGCCGCCGCGCGCTGAAGGCCAGCCTCACCCTGGGGGTCCTGCTGGGGCTCTTCTTCAGCACCTGGCTGCCCTTCTTCATCACTAACATGGCACAGGTCAGTGTGCGCATCGCCAGTCTGGTAACGCCTGCTTTGCACGTCGCTACCAGGACTAGGTAGTTCATCAACATGGCATATATCAGTGTGCGTTTCCCCCTTTCCTGTGGTGATGTAGAACAGCCCATATTGTTAGTATAGTAGTGAATTCAGTGATGGGTAGTTCAGGTCCAGAAAGGAAAAATCCAGACCATGAATTTGTTTCAACCAAGGAGTCCTCTGTCAATGTGACTCTTTGAACTCAGCTGGTTGGTTGAAACAACATCTTGATCTGGATGTTTCCTTTCTGGACCTGAACTATCCACCTCTGAGTGAATTTCGATGTATGTCCTCACTTTGAATTTGTTAAAGGGGGGGGGGGGTTATCCCCCTCCCCAAAATGATCATACACTATCCTTCACTAACTCCGTATCTGATGATAATCACTGATCCCTTTGGCATTATAGTGGAGCTCTTCTCCAGCCCTCAAAAAAATGAAAAGGAATAATAATAAAATCAAGAACAATTATTGACAAACCCTCCATCAGCGACGGCTGGAGTGTACTGCAGAGGTCCAGATGAAAGGTCTCTGTGTAACTCAGTAATTATCAGTGATGGTTCCCTCTCTCTGTACTCCAGGCATCTTACTCTCCATCTGTGTCCCTGTCCCCTCTCCAGCGAGTGCCTTGCAGAAATTCCTCCCCCCTTCCGCCACTTCTGACTCTCTGCCTCCCCATCAGAGGAGTGTGAATGGCACATCCTCTCCCTTCTCATGTTTACTCATCTTAACCGGGCGGCTCTCTGCTCTATTCCCACTCCACTCTGTCACAGTCTTTGTCTGTATGTCATGTCAGTGCGGTCTTATTTTTGTTACTCCCGCCATATCAGTGGGTCTGGTCTTGGCCTGCCACTGTCTCTGTCCACATCCCCATGTCATTGCGGTCTTATTTTTGTTACTCCCGCCATATCAGTGGGTCTGGTCTTGGCCTGCCACTGTCTCTGTCCACATCCCTATGTCATTGCGGTCTTATTTTTGTTACTCCTGCCATATCAGTGGGTCTGGTCTTATCAGTGTATCAGTGTTTCGTTACAGATATCAGACTATATCAGTACCCAGGGACTATGTTCTCCTGACCATCTTCTTCTTCACTCTCCAGGCAGTATGTGAGTGTGTGCCTCATGCGCTCTTCGACGCCCTCACATGGTTGGGTTACTGTAACAGCACCATGAATCCGATCATCTACCCACTCTTCATGCGAGACTTCAAGCGTGCGCTGGCCCACCTGCTGCCTTGCTGCTCCTCCCAGTCCCCCCGCCGACCCTCACCGCCCCTCTCCCTCTCTCTGCGCAACTCGGGGGAGCCCCAGCTCCCCACAGAGCCCCCATCTCTGACTTCAGATGCCCCTCAGCCCCCTGCTACGGCTACGGATGCCGTCAACCTGGTTGATGCAGAGCACGCTCAGAACCAGCTGCCATTACTCTTGCCTAATCAGGTGGATACGCTGGACTGAAGGAGTGTGGGGGAAAAACCATGAAAGGGACACATCGACTACATAGAGCAGTGTTTACCAAACTAGTCCTCGGGGACTGCAGACAGTCCACGTTTTTGCTCCTTTCCAGCTCCCTACCAAAAATGTGGACTGTCTGACAGGGAGCTGGGAAGGAGCAGGAACCTGGACCCTCAGAGGGTCCCTGAGGACTTGGTTGAGAAACACTGGCATAGAAAATTAGAGGGGGAGAATAGGGCTTATTTTGACGACACCACTGGAATGACTGTGACTGCTCCTGGAATGGCTGATTATTCATAAATTAATTATGTTTTTAAACCATTTTCTTTTATCCTCCACTACATAGAAGCACCTCCAATGCATACAGAAAACAAGTAAATGATTCATGTTGTTTTGTCTGTCTTGTTTTGTCTTGGCAATGTCCTGATTTATTGGATACTGTGTTGCTGATGAAGGGCTCTCGTTCTGGATCAGATGCAAGTGTTATTAAAAGATACCATTTACAGACCATAGCATAAATTATTATGGATGAGTTTGTGTTGCATACAACACATTATATCCTTGATTTAAGAAAGTGTAACTATTAATGGACATCTGTACCACAGAGAAGCCTGATTTCTAATGAAAACCTGCTTTACAGAAAGTAATAACTGCTACACAAAATACTTGTATCATTTTATGTATTGAATTTCACATTCAACATCTATTTAAACATATTAATGTAGGCCTATTTTATCTTGATCTGCATAATACTGCTAAGCTTTTTGAGGATGTATATATATATGAAATGTATTACCTCATCTGTGTGTTAAAGTAAATGACAGACACTTGTCGTTTAAAGAGTAAGTGACACTACCTGACATTGGTAGTCTCTGTTATATTGGCCTCTCTCCTACTATACATGGAATTTTTGCAAAGGGAGAACAGTTCATGTTAGGAAAGGCAAACGTGTGTGTGTAAGATTCACAGGAAACAATTGAAATTATAAAATAAGTAAATGCAGTAGCTGTCTGGGGAGGGAGGTGCATGAGACAGATGACAGAAAATTTGTCGCAGAATTTCTCACCTTCACCCATTCTAGGCAAGCCAGTGAGGGGGCGGTGGCAAAGGAACAAACATCACAGATCTCAGGGCCCTACCATTTTCTCAAATTCATGGGGGGGCAACTCAGAACAATGCTAACATGGATCAGACCAAGGACCACTCATGTCAGCAGTAGGTAATAGAACATTTTAAATTTAATCAATCGTGGAATCCCTGTTACAATTAATGATTCCGTCCATAAACGCAATAAACAAAAGAAACCAAGCTTGGCTTTAAAAGCGTTTTTAACATGGTTAACACTGACATCTGTACCCAACATGTAATACACATCTGGGGAAGTGTACAAAAAATTTGCTAGCAGCTGGATAATTGTTCCTCCTACTTCATCCATTCATTTTCCAAACCACTTATCCTTCTGGGTCACGGGGGGGGGGGGGGGGGGGTCCGGAGCCCATCCCAGAAGCTACGGGCACGAGGCAGGGAACAACCCAGGACTGGGAGCCAGCCCATCGCAGGGCACACTCACACACCATCCACTCACACACCATTCACTCACACACCATTCACTCACACATGCACACCTACAGGCAGTTTAATAACTCCAATTAGCCTCAGCATGTCCTTGGACTGTGGGGGGAAACCGGAGTCCACCTACTTCAATATACAGTAAATATTAACCATATAGGGCTTTTCATTTTATTGCGACATGAGGTTAGGCAAAAAAACAAGAGCTTTAAATCCAGTGAATTGAATGAAAAAATGGAGTAAAGTACACTCACAACTCGAACCACGAAAATGAAAAAGGCAGCAGAATCTGCCAAATGTTGTGAAACGCTGCACCTGCGTTTCAGCCGCCATTTTGCTGCCCTCATGTGGTGAAAGTATGACAGCACAAGCACAAAGTCTCTCTCTGTATCCAATGGAGATGCTACGGTCTCCTACTGGGTGCCATGGAATTGTAATTGAATTATGGATGTCAAGTGAGCCGATCCTTCAGTACGAAGTCGATGGGTAAAATTCTGAAAACACGATGATAGGTTTTTGCACAGTAACACAGACATCAGGGATGCAATCATTCTGGACCTGACAGGAGCAGCATATTCACCTACAAGTGTTCTGGTTCCCCTCTGAAGAATCTCCCTCCATTAAAAAATATATATATGTATATATAATGACATGCCTGAAATAAAATGCTTATTACTCTTGAACCACATGTACTACATTAATAAACATGGGCAGGCTTAAATCCCAACAGACACCAAATGTCAACAGATCATAAATCAATTTCTAAAAGCGAAAAAAAAAAAAAAAAAAACACTTTTACTGTACAGTTTTTGCACTGCCTTAAATGATTTTGTGGTTTGTTTTGTTATTAAAATTTTCTGCTTAGCCGGGAGACCCCCGATGATGTTTTTACTGGTCTACATTGTATTTTTAAGCTCCTTGCAATTGATGACACGATTGCAGTCTGTATTTTAAGCACTGTGTAGTTTAAATACTTGAGGGCTACATGCCACCATTCTTTTTTGTAGCCTAATGTTAATAGTCGTGTCTTTTTATTACTTGAAGGCTACAAAAAAACAACAGTGGCATGTAATGTTCAAATGTTTTTAATAAAAGTGTGCATGTAAGTATACGGGATTTGTAGTTTTGTTTTTTTACCGTGGTATAGAATCGGGTATCAAAAATCATGGAATTTCACTCAAACTGGTATCAACTACTCAATTTCTGGTATCGCAACATCCCTAGATTGGACCAGTGCCTAGCTGGCCCAAATTCCAACAGGGCATGCTTTAAGGGTGATTTCATGCCAGCATTTTCAGTTCAGTTAAGACGGACTCTGATTTGATCTCTCCCTTGGTGTGGTTATTTGGGCAGGTGTGAAGACAGTAATCGTACTCGGACCAAAAGAACCGTACCGAGACCCTTGAGAGGAGATGGTCTCAGTTCGGAACAGTTTGTTTTTGGTGCAGACATGATCAGACCTCGATCCGACCAAACTTTCAGGTGCACTCCGTAAGTCTGAGCTAAACGGCTTCCATAGCCAGGTCTGCTTTGCATTCTGGGATGAGGCAGAGCAAGCAAACAAGTAGCAGTAGCAAACAGAGAAGGAGAAATGAACCAAGGTCCTTGGTCTAGCAACAAGGTACGCTGCCTTCTTGAAATATGAGCAGATGACTGCATCTGTCAGTTCCTAAAGACATCTCATAAAAACTCTGAAGTTTTCATATTGTTCTGTCAATGGCTGAAGGAGAGAGGATTTGACTGGTTCAATGAGCAGTGCTGTGTGAAAGTAAAATAAAAAACTGAGGCAACAATACATAAAACTGAGAGATGTTCAACTGCACAGCCAGGACACAGGACCTTCTTCCTGTATTTACTGCACAGCCCAGGACACAGGATCTTCTTCCTGTATTTACTGCACAGCCCAGGACACAGGACCTTCTTCCTGTATTTACTGCACAGCCCAGGACACAGGATCTTCTTCCTGTATTTACTGCACAGCCCAGGACACAGGATCTTCTTCCTGTATTTACTGCACAGCCCAGGACACAGGA
>JAODJU010000038.1:3820899-3838561 GCA_026776725.1 Gnathonemus echidnorhynchus
AGGGCGGGGGCGGGGGGGGGGGGGGGGGGGCGGTTATGTAAAATGACCTTGCCAACATTATCATAGAACCGATACACAGAACACACAGCTACATACCGTCTTTGACAGAGAAGGACACCAGGTCCTAGGAAGCAAAAGGAAACACGTCATTTGGACACTAGAACAATCAGGTGGCTTGAAGTTACAGCCAGTACACAAAATGCAGGAGTCTGCTAACAGTGCCCAAAAGATAACTAAGATAAGAGGGAATGTGCACTTTGACTACATGAATTGTCTGATTACAAATATAAAACTGTGAAGTATAGAGGCAAATATATATTTCTCTATATATGTCTTTGTCGCAGACATTATGGAGGGCACTGTGTGTGTTACATTATCATTGGCCGGAAAGTGTCAGTCACCTGTACAACTGGCGTTGCTCCTACACTCAACAGTGGCTCCCCATGCAGTATGGAAAGGAAGGTGTCGCTGCCCTCAATCCCCAGTCCTGCCAAGAAGGCCCTCATAGCAGGCATCACTGACTGATCCAGCCCCAGCCACTGCACCAGGCCCTCCAAGTACTGCTCCCGAAAGCACCTGCATATTTCTCAATGTAGGGTCACGAGTTTCACAATAGCGCATACTTAAAAATACTTTTATAATGCATAATTATAATGCATTTTATAGTACTTGCGCTAAATCAAGTGCTCAATATATGATACAAGCAGAATTCATAGATTCTAACAAATACCCAGAACATCTGCCCAAACTTAAATACTGTTTTATACCTGTGCTCTGCTCCTTTGAACAGCTGCCCCAAGGAGACACCGCAAAGTCCGGCATATGCAAAGCGGGCTGGCTCGCTAAACTGCTGGCCAAGCACACCAACGGAGCCTGGTTGGACTTTTTCATCTTGTGTACAGCTCTCTGCATGTGCATTTAAAGAAAGAAGTTCTGATGGTATCGGGCTAGAATGCAGAACTTTCTCTTCTTAAAAAGGGAGTCAAAAATACAACCACAAATTTACGCAGTTCATATATTTTCTGGGCAAGTAATGAATTTAAACATTCGGTAACCTAACAATACAGCGTCATCTCAAATAACGGAAACAATTATTAATTCTCTGTAAACCACTTTCTGACAACTGAAGTTTGTATAGATCGACTTTAATCAATTTAGTACTGTAGATTAATATACATGCTACTATACCAGAAGCTGCGGTAAGACCCGAGGCGATACTTCCAGTTACGTCCATTTTTTGATTGAAAGTGTGACATTAATTTTTAAATAACTTTAAACAGTAGTAATTCCGACGTCAACTTCTGTTCACTGGCACCGAGCCAAGCCCCACCTCTTCCCATAGACGTAACGTAACAGTGACGAATCATAAATCACGTAACATCCCTCACCAGTCTCTGCACCGCGCATGCCTGAACTTTTACCACAAGTCGAATTATTCGCTGTTTTTATTTATGTGCTAACAGTTGACGGTGAAATCCTTAAGTTTGCAGACTGTGCTTTTAATGTGCTTTGAGAGCTGCGCCGTACTGCCGAATTCTTATGATTCACGCATCATTTCACTAGTTTCCTTCCTTATCATCACTTCATTTAAATTTATCTTTGGCCAAAATTTTGATATTGAATGAGCAGTTAAAGTTGGGTTGCCAACTTTGGTCAGCTGGCTGGAGTGAGATTTTCGAGACAAGTCTGCACACATGCGCAAGCATTTACTTGAATGTAACAGTAATTTTTACCTTGTAAATAGTCTGCAGGGTTTTCAAACTACTGCTTTTGATGTAGCAAATTTTAGGTTTATAATGAAATGTAGATTTGCTGTAGGATTTCTTGCTTGAGAGTCTGAAAGCTGTCACACAAGATGTGTGAGTTGGCCACGCTGGTTAAAGGTTGATTTAACCTGATTAAAGTTTATCTTATTTATCTGAACACCCAAACACAGCAAGTATATATATGTATATGTAGTAGGCCTATGCTTAGCACTCAAAAGGCTGCTATATATTTTTCTCCTTTTTCCCGGACATAAACCTTGGAGAATAATTATAGGATAGTTTCACTCGATTTCAAGTTAGTCATTACATAAATAGTTATTGGTGACAGCAATAAAAAAATATAACCGTCCAAATTTTGCTGGATTCACATATATCATTGAATGTCTAGAAGGAATTAAAATTGACTGTAATAAAATAGTAAATGAAAGAGATTACATGAACAGGAAACCTTTACACAGTATAAATATGCAGGTAGTGTCAGATCACTTTATTCCAACTCAAAACTTTATTTCCCAATGTCTTGTGACTTATTAGGGCCTACTGTATCTGTGTCCACTGTCAAGGTTGCACAAATGATATTCAACGTCCAAGCAAAATGACCAGGCTCTGTCCATGACTCAAGAATGTATAGGGAATGTACATTCTATTACAAATTTGCACAGGGTATGTAACTTTTGTATTTTGTAGCTTGAATTGAGAGTCCTATCCTGCTGTACCACACACTCAGCCAGAGGAAGAACAACTGTTCCACTTTGCAGACCTCAGAGATGGCAGAGTTCCCAGGGACATCAGTGCAAATCACCATTTTTAAAGACAAATCCACTGCAGTTTAATTCATGTGCTCTTTATCGCCTGCACATAAAAATGACGCACACAAACGCCATGGTCATTTCACAGCAATTAAGAATCATCCATCTTTTGACACCCACAAAATTCAATTTAAATAGTATTACAGCACTTCAATTTCTAGACTAGATTTTTTTAAAAAAAAGATTACTATGCTTCATCTGGAGATAACACTTTATTTTCTTCTCCAGGTGGCCTTAAAAAGGCATCTAGGAAGAGAACATTTTGTTAATCCCGAGTCTCTAAATATCACCCTTTCACTTATACACAGGACATTAGGAATATGGTCATACTTGACTCAGCTGTGTTATTGAGATCAATGGACTCTCATAATCTTCAGATGGGTCAGTCAAACTCTGTTAGAGGATAATAAGCAGGTGCATATCATCAGACAGGGCTACTGACATGAGAGATACTCTTGCATGAACCTATATCTCTGCAGTCCTCCCTGTGTAAACATCAGGAAAAATCACCTGCAAAAGTATGAGGCTTTGTTGTGGTAGGAGGATCCAGTGTTATCCAATCCTGTCCTCAGAAATCTGCAGATAGTCAATGTTTTTGCAAACATTGTGCAGAAGTCGCCAACTATCTGCAGAGTCAACAGCTACAGAGCTCCAAACTTCATGTGGCCTTCAGATTAGCTCAGGAACAGTGCATAGAGAACTTCATGGAATGGGTTTTCATGGCCGAGGAGCTGCATCCAAGCCTTACATCATCAAGTGCAATGGAAAGTGTCAGATGCAGTGGTGTAAAGCATGCTGCCACTGGACTCTAGGGCAGTGGAGATGTGTTCTCTGGAGTGAGGAATCACGCTTCTCTGTCTGGAAATCTGATGGGTGAGTCTGGGTTTGGCGGTTGCTGCTCCAAAGGCGCCCAGCCCAGGTGAGGCCACTGCGCTCTGTATTATCCTACCTGGAAAAGGCCACTGCTGCTCCGCTAGTGTCCAACCCGGGAGAGATCGCCACTGCTGTCACACCGCGGCTCACAATAGGTGAGTTTGTCGCTGTTCCACTCGTGCCTTGCTCACTGCCTTGCTGTGCTTGGCTTGTTGCCGGAGGATCCCTCCATACTCTACCCGCCTCTGGAGTATCCCACCGTGCTCTACTCACTGCTGGAGTATCCCACCGTGCTCTACCTGCCACTGGAGTATCCCACGGTGCTCTACCTACTGCTGGAGTATCCCACCGTGCTCTACCCACCACTGGAGTATCCCACCGTGCTCTACTTGCTGCTGGAGTATCCCACCGTGCTCTACCCGCCGCTGGAGTATCCCACCGTGCTCTACCTACTGCTGGAGTATCCCACCGTGCTCTACCTACTGCTGGAGTATCCCACCGTGCTCTACCCGCCGCTGGAGTATCCCACCGTGCTCTGCCCACCGCTGGAGTATCTCACCGTGCTCTGCCTACCTACTGAGGATCTTGCCTCAGTCGCCCAGAAGACCCACTCCACGCAGTCACTGGCAATCACACAGGCTCCTCCCTGCCTGACGCCATCGCCCAGCTTGCCCTGGCTCACCTGCTTGCTCACCCAAAGCCAGTGCTGCCCAGACAGTTCCTGCCTGCTCGTCTGCCATGCAGCTCACCTGTGGCTGTCACTTCAGTGGCTCCTGCATGCTGTGATAGACTACTATACTTCCTTTCCAGAGGCTCAGCCACTGTAGTTACAGAACTGACTAAGATATTTGCTAGGTTTGGATATCCCCTAGATGCCTTTACTGATAATGGTAGGCAGTTTGCAGGACAGCTTTTTGAGTTATTTCTTAAGTCGTGGAGCACAATCAACTGTTACACTAATGCAAGCGGAATTCCATTACCAGTCAGGAATATTTTATTGTATGTTGCCATTCAGAAAACTTACATTTTCCGGAAGTAATAAGCATTTTGCCTTTAGGTAAAAATCTGAATAAATGTCTCCTATCTGTTTTGGAGGGGAAAAAAAGGTTATTTTTGTTCGTCGAAGAATGATAAATCTGAAATAATATTTTATTCCGGGCAGTTTTTGGGGCAGCGTGTGGCTCAGCGGGCTAAGCCCGTGTGCTTGTAATCAGAAGGTTGCCAGTTCAAACCTAGCCTCCGCGTGTCTGTGGGTCCTTGAGCAAGACCCTTAACCCCCAGCTCCCTGGGTGCTGTTATGGGCAGTTGCCCTTTGTGGGCAACTTACACCTAAGGAAAAACTGGAGAGTTGTGAGTGTGAACCACATCCAGAACATACACCTGACACAGCAGCTGTACCAAGCAGTCATGTCTGAGTGAGGAAGGCACTGGCCTTGTTCAGCAGCCCTTTATTAAGCTGAATACTTCGAGCATCACTCCATCAGGCATTGCAGGTTGGTATGAGTCATTGCTTGCAGCTGTTTTAACTCTGCTGGTAAAAGACTTGACCCTGTTAATAGTTTGTAATATTAGGATTGCCGTGCAGCCTTTTTAGTTTTATTTTATTGTTTTTGATGCTCAAAACATTTCGCCTTATCTCTATATTTGATTCAGGGTAGACTGTTCAGGGAGGAGAGTGGCCAGTCTTGATGTGGATGGTGTCATCAAGGTGTGGTCATTCAATCCCATAATGCAGACGAAGGCCACCATCACATCCAAATCGTCCCTTCTGTCACTGGAGTGGCCCACAAAACCGGACAGACTGGCATGAGTGCCACAGGGCTTTTTGATACTGTAATAGGTAGTCACAAATTTATGGGTTAAGGGATTTCAACACAATTGTTGAATTTGCCATGAACTTCATATATCAGTGTGTTTCTTGGAATTTTGTTGGAATAGTGATATTTCATAGAAAATATATCGACATGTGCATAAAAGGAGATTTAGAATTAGTATTTGGCAAACCTATTGTGATCCCCAAGGAATGCATATGGTTTTGGGGTCAGTCCGCCCCCACAGACTCTTTGCCTTTGTTAAGATGATAACTCAAAAACGGTATTCAAATTTTGCAGAGGCATTGTATGGGTGAGGAATTAGAATTGAATACATTTTGAGATAGATCATCGCAAAATTGAAGCAGCACCCTACAATGACAGCAAACAAAAAATGTCGTTTTTGATAATTGATTCCATTACTCAAAAACTATTTTATAGGTCTTTTTTAAGCTTTGCAGACACATTGTAGAGGTGACAAACTGGTGACCAAATATTGAGACAGGTCACCCCAAAATTGAAGCAGAGGTAGCAAAACAAAAAATGGCAGTATTGACTCTTGATCCATTAAGACAACAACTCAAAAGTGATAGCATAGAGAAGGCCATCTCAGATACTTGATTTTGTCAGCGTGATAACTCAAAAATTATTTTTTCAAACTTTTCCAAATTTTACAGGCACATTATATTTACTCTATATTATCTTTTATTGATCTTATTACCACTTTACAAAAACATTATATGGATATAAATGTACACTTGATCAGGTCCAAAAATCAAATGAGCGGGCTTTTATTTACAAACAGCACAGGTACAGAGGCGCAAACAGGTAACCATGACCAGACTGGGGAATTTCAGACTGTGGAGCACTTAAATACTGACTAATGAATGGGCAGACAAGAGGCGGCTATGAATGGTTAACATGAGGGGAGGAATAGGAGACATGAGAAATAAACAACAGGGAGGAAAGCAGGAGGATTTGGCAGGTAGAGGGGGCTGGATGTGACACCCTGGAACTAGGGCTTCAGGGCCTTGCTCAAGGGCCCTTGGACATGTGACTATTTTGCCAAGTCTGGGGTCTTGATCAGCATCATTCTGATCCCTGCCACTGAGGCTTAGCCTGCAGCGCCACCTGCCGTCCCCGAATACATAGCGTATCATAATTTAAATTAACCATCTTTGGTGATTTTATGGGCCATAACGGTGCAGATGCATGAATGTCATGCAGACACATAAATGAGTGAGGCGAGTGGGTCCAGACATGCCTCAGAGACACATTCACCTGCAGTGTCTTTATCTTTTATTCATGCTTTCGTTCATCTCACATTGTTCACCCAAAGACAAAAACAAACCCCCAAAGAAGATAAATCCATGTCCATACTGGCAGCATGTGTGATGGTAGCTGGCAGCCATTAGGGGGCAGTGGAGAGCACAGAGACCCTTTTTGTATAACACATACATACATGTTCATTAGGAGTTTAGGCTCTAACAGGGGAAAACACCAAAATACTTTGTGTCCTTTATAGAAATTTATGGGAGTATGTGATGTGTCTTAATAGATCTAAGCCCCCCCCAGATTTGCTTGTTTGACTCTAGAGAAATGGGGTAGAAGTACAGACATCTCTGGCACCAAAGCCACAAACCAAAGGAAGATTTTGCAACAGCTGATACTGCAGCACCCAGCCATACCCACCAAACCCCCCAGGCCGAGGGCTGTTTACAGGCCTGCCTTTGTCCATGCATGTGGTTTGGGGTGGAGGACAAATCTGTAGATGTTTGAGGTCATGGGCGTAGCCCCGGCTGTAATTTGCAGGTTTCAGTGTATGCAGAGTTTGGAGCCAAATCATTTTGAGAAGTGTAGCTAAAAAGAGTAGACTAGAGTAGAGAGTGAAAGTAATGTCGCTTTCCCACTGCCACCAAGGACCAAGCAGAACCGTAAATGACAGGTATGTGAGCCGTGACCATACCCGAACCGAGCTGGTTACGTCACCACCATCTGATTGGTCGAAATACACAGGGACAAGAAAGAACCAGTGATCTACACCAATATGCATGGATTATAAGAAGAGAAAAGGGGAATATTCCATATATTAATCAATACTAGTAGTATCACACATTGTGATGTATTGGTGCATTCCTGATAACTCGGAACTGGAACATTTCCAACCACCTACTTAAAAAGGTACTATAGAAAGTTGAATGGAATGGATCGTAAATTTCCACATGCGAATGCTAATCCTGCTAGCTTTTGATGCTAACATAGCATGGTGATTCTAGACATGCTAGCGGAAATCAGCAGAGAGTAAATCAAGATGTACGCAGTGCGAACAGTATGTAAGTGTCTCTTCAGTTTTACGTCACTGTCACTCTCCACACTCGGCGATGCCTTTCCCAGTCCCTGTATGTCAATGGAAAAGCAATAGAAGCTATGAAAGGAGAAATGATAGATGAAGAAGAGCAGGGACAATGGGGATTAATGTTGTGGTTGAAGTGCTGAACCCTGCTAGACCGGATGAATGACAGAGAAGGCTGCCTGTTTATGATGATTATATACTATGCATGTCACGCTTACCTCTATTTTCAAGGCCTTGGACCCATCGGAGGGGCTAACAAGCAAAGATCCTGCAAATATGAGTGATAAAAGAGTAACTCCCAGCTGATCTTTCCTTGCAAAGGCATCATTTTATTAAATCTCTCCTAAATGTTATTTGGATATAAAACAGGTAATTACTTCTTCACAGAATTCTTTCTGTTCTGAAAATATGTTCCTAAAAAATAAAACAAAATGCAATTTGGTTGCAGTCAAGGTCAGGGCAACCTTTAAACTATGTTTGGAAACATCTGTCTTCAGTCAGGTACTTGAATCTGAGCCGTGAGTAGCTTCATGCAAGCTCAAAACAAAAAACATTTAATAATTCTGCTTGGGGGCGATGAGTGACTCATCGATTTTGGATGCTGCGCTTGTGATTGGAAAGTCAGTGTTTCAAATCCCATTGTTGGCAGAGTGATTTCTCCCTTGGGCCTTTCTGCAGGACCCTCTCACCCTGCTTACAAATGCACATTGCACATTTGGATAAAAGAGTCTGCTAAATAATTAGTCATTTCAAATCAATTACGAATACAAAAGGAGATGTAATTTGGCACATAGGAATAACTGTAAATCAAACCATGGAGAGACAAAAAATTATTAAAGTGAATGTAAAATGTTATTGCTGTGTGGATCTGTATGACAATCAGAATTACCAACTAGAATCTTATTTTTATGATATCATAGGCCCTTTCATGCAAAACTCTAACAGGAAACTACCACACACTTATAACTGGCTTAAAGGAACAGGAAACACTGTATGTAATCTAAACAAAACAAAAATGTTTCCAAGTATGTACAGTATATATACTCAGTGACAAAAATAGTTAAGCACAGAAGTAATTGGTTTTGTGCCATGTCCTCTAACAAAGTTAATTATGCCATGACAATGTTGTGTGTGTGATTCTTACACACACAGTAGTAAGGGTTGCCTACAAAATAAACTGACTACTGGCACATTGCTTAACATTCGTGAGTGTCACAGAGCTGCTGTCCATTTACAGGAGATACCCAGAACCTCTGGAACAGATGGGATGTCTGTATAATTGACTTAGAGCAAACCATTGAAATACACCCAAAATAAAGCTAAATTCATACAGTAGGCTGTTAGACTAATATTAAGAAAGTCCAACCTACAAGATATGAAAAAAATGCAGCATTATTTCCAATTGAAATACTGCACAAGGGGCAAAATGCAGGTCCATTAGATTCACAACACAGGTTAACGCACAATATGCTTAAAGCATATCAATTACTACGCAGTGGTTTCACAGACATGCTCTCAGTTTGGAAAATGTAAAACACTCATATTAAATATACTGCTTACAGTTGGGTGCCCAGGACTGTAGCTTCAGTTCCCAGGTGAAAACAGGCCTATGGTTTGATGAACTATTATGATATGATGTATCAACTGGCTGTGCAGGGTGTCCTTTAGCTTATAGCCTGTGCTTCCTAACACAGGCCTCACAATGATGCTATACTGGATAAGTAGTTATGGAAAGGCAATAGTTTTGCATTTCAACTTGAATCATGTTCACACAATAATGGAGCTAAATATAAACTTCTTATCAAGGCATAATGATTTGTCTTGGTCAGGCTCACCATGTGATAATACTGCTGATTATTCTTTGTTGTCGGAAAAGAAGTGAAAGGACTCTTCATTTCCAGATACAGAAATGGCTGCCAGACCACTGAAGTGGTTTGTGTCTCGCTGACATTTCAAACACTTTGTTCAGTGTTAATGCTTCTCGTTCCAGTAAGGCAGTGAGAGAGAGAGACTGTGAGAGTGAGAGATAGGGAGATGAACACTTTCTTTCATGCGTCTTGAGGAAAGGCATGCTTCTGAGGCATGCACAGCATTACATTTTCACAGAAAGAGCCCAGTCGTTCAGCAGAGATGACTCTCTGTATAAACATACCCCAGGGCACACTGGGAAAAGCACAGTATCTTCTTATGGGGATTCACCCATAATTCACTCCAATATATTCTTACACCAGGCCATAGAATTCAACTTCAAACAGGGTGTAACATATAACTCAGGAATGTACACAGTTCAACAAGAAGAAATGTTCCTGTCTGCCTGCATGAGCATGCAGCTGAGTGCTCTGTATGATTGTACGTTAACATTCTGATGAGACTATGAATGTTACCCCCAAGACTCAATGCATGCATCACTGTCTTATGAGAGTGAAGAGACTTGCATGTCTGGGCAGGTGTGAAGAAGGAGGATTCTGCAGAGGAAACCTGAGATGTAAATCAAAAAATGCAAACATGCAGCAAGGCATTTAATGTTTTTTTTTAGCCAAAAGAAAAACGTGAAAGCATGAAAAAGAAACATCATATGGATAATGTGCTAAACAGCTGGAGTGAAGAGTCGCCAACTGGAAAGGATGTTGACGGTATCGCTTAGTGCTGCTCATCATTCTATTCTAGTCTCAGTGGAAAATGTTCGATCCACAGGCCCGATTTACTTATAATTTAAAGACATATTGCTGACGATCTAAAGCTATCTACAGAAGTGGGTCACAAACTTACAGTTAAACTTACAGTTCACCCTAGCCATACAGTATACCACCATAAATTATACCTCCGTTACAACTGACATTTACATACACTGACACTTTTGCATAACATATGAGGAATTAAAAATAATGCCAATGTGTGTGTGTTTGTATTTTTAACTATGTAGGAAACTTTGCCTAGAAGGCACAACTGAAAGCAAAATATAAATCTTTATTATCTTGCTTTGTGCATAGCCTTATAGCCTAAGCCTACTCGCCCAGCAAAGCTGATAATCCTAATTAGTCACTATCAGATATCATCACCAGGTTGTTTGTCTGATATCATCAATTACCGATAATATCGTCATATTGTCCAGCCCTGCAGCAAACATGACATTCGATGAGTAAAGTCAATGCACAACTGAACTCAGTCAAGATCTATTTAAATTAAACTAAGGTTTAATTTAAAGTCTAAAGAGATCAGTGTTTTTACTAATCAAAGAGAAAGTCATTCTGTGGACTTTATGAAGTTTTTGATGATGTGTTTGTGCAGGATAATAAGAACAGATTTTGGAAGATACGTTTCGGAAGGAATGACTGAATGACTGTCGAAGCATCCATGTAAACATGCTGGTTGCTGGCAGACTGGCTCCGCTGTAGCGACTGATGATGTTCTACAGACATCACCAGTTAGGGGTCAGTAGTCTAGAAACCAGGAGGTTTATAAAGGCTATATATGAACAAAGAAGACAAGAAACATTTGCACACACATTTCTCCGAAGATTTTGGGATTTATATCTTTATATCTTTTTCCGTTCCTGAAAAGGTTCACACATTTACGAAATTATAAATGGTCCAGCCAAACTAATGTTTTAGAGGGAATAGAAAAAGCAACATCTGGAGAAATGTTCTTCTAAGATGCATTTACAGTTAGTTTTAGCACTTGGTGAAATGCATCTTAAATACAGAAACATTTTTATTATATCTGATATATACAACTAGCATCTAGCATTTGTGTTGAGTGAATGAATATATTTCATTATATCTTTATATATACCAATATATTTAGAAATACATTTATTGTGTCCAATTGTGTGTAGTGAAAAGCCGTATAGTATAGGCAGCAGCATGCATGTACCCACGTGTAATAGGTATGAAAAGGCCGTATGTAAGAATGTGACACACAACATTATCGTGGCATAATTAGCTTTGTTAGAGGACATGGCACACAACCAAATATGAATGGAGGGAAGAGATCATAATGATTATTTGTGGCTTATCAGTCATTTTGCAATATCAAGAGCGATTCTGATGGAATTGTGTGATGTGTGAGGAACATACCGTACCAGCGGGAATTGCCTGACATAACACTGGGCTCCATTACTCCTCAAGTAACCGACTATCAGGACAGTATATTAAGTATCCCTACGGCAATTTGCAGCAATGACTGGCTATCCTAATGTATTCAGTGCTACTAACTGCACGCACATTGCAATAAAAGCACCATTAATAAAAGCTGCTTTTGTGAAAAGAAAGCAGCTTCATTCCATTAACGTACAACTCATGGTATCAAGAGCTTGGTTTTAGGAAATGTTGCACGTTGGCCTGGATCCACGCATGATTTTATTTTTAGAAACGTTAATGTTAATCATAATCTTGAGGCTGGGGCAGACCCACGGTACACATACACACAGAGTACAGTGCAAAAGTCTTAGGTAGTCAAAAGAAATGTTTAAAGCTAGATATCCGGGTAGTAAGTGCACTTTTGCTCAGAACAACAGACACAATATAGCATTAGAACATGTGCAAATTAAGAGTACCACAATAAAGACTAGTAAGAATTTCTTCTGTTCTCCAGAAAGTCACTGATATCTAGTTGGATGGCTAGATGAACACCACTTCAGTTCCCAAACTTCTCCTTAGGGGCACCTTCATGAATTTATTACATCTGACCACCAGCTCACTTAATTGATTAATTTAATTAGTTTATAAAAGTCAATGAGATATCGATTAGCTATATGAAGTGTTCTAGTGCTTGAGTCAAAAAACACATGGCTGTATTAGATGGTTGCTAGAAACAAAGGGGAGTTTTTGAAATGACTAAGCTAGCAGACTTTGACAGGTATAACAGCATAATTTCACACCAACATGAAGATCATATAGGCATCATTTGCAACAAGAAAAAAATAATTTGTTAGGGGTGAGAGCTCTGTGGGTTGGGACACAGAAGGTTGCTGGTTCAAATCCCTACATCAGCAGAGTGATTCCACCATTGGGCCCTTGAGCAAGGCCCTTAACCCCAATTGCTGCAGGGACTGGCTGACCCTACTGTCTCCTCTGCACCAGTTTCATGAGGTGGCCTCCTGTGATGCTTTTCCAGCTGTCCTGAAGGAGGTCCCACATATGCTGAGCTCTCATTGGCTGCTTTTCTTTCACTCTCTGGTCAAACTCCTCCAAAACTGTCTCTGTTGTGTCCAGGTCAGGTGCCTCTATCAAGTGATGCAACACTGTCACTGTCCTTTGTAGCCGGCTTGGTGTTTCCAGACTTTTGACTAATACTATATATTTTGTGCTTCTAAGTTGCATTTACAGTTTAGTGAAATGCACACTAATACATACAGAAACATATTTATTATATCTAATCTACAACTAACATTCAATATTTGTGCTGAGTGAATCAACATGTTGTTGTAAATGAATGATTTTATACATATTAATATATTTATTGCATACAAAGTTAGTGATGTGTGTACTGAAAAGTCAAAGTATGTACCAACATGTGTGCACATGTAACAGGTATGTTAAGGAGCGTGTGCAAGTAGGTCACATGCAGCAGCATCTGGGAGCGAGTATTTAGAGATCACAATGATTATATTTCCAATGATGATCTGTGGTTTGGAGTTAGGTGTGCATGTGGCTGACACCCCATCCTTGGCAAGTTCCCTGCTTTGTGGCCGTAGCCTCTGAGATAATCTCCAGACCCCTTGCGACCCTGAATAGGACAAGCAGTTTCAGAAAATGGATGGATGCTGTTCCTATCCATCTCAATAGTAATAAAACACTTGGAGTTTTTGCGACAGGAATATTCCACCAGGAACTGGCTGAAAGATGAGTAATGTGGCAAAGACAGTATGTAAAGTTTACGTAGCGTGGATGTGTGGAGCATATGGTGCAGGGGGGGGAAGGAAGGGGGCGATCCACTTGCGGTTCTGAGACAAACAGAGGTTTATTAAAGAAACTGGAGACACAGGGTAAAACTACGAAACTAAAGGACCACAAGGAGTCAGAAAACGGGGAAAAAATACTGAATTAGCTAAAACCATGAAATAAAGCACAACTTAACAAACTAAGCAAAACCACAGGGAATCGAACTTGTCAGGAGAACAAAGACACGGTAACATTTACAATGGCAGACTGAGGAGCAGGACGAAAAGCAGGCACTTAATGTCACAAATAACGAGAACTATCAAAAGGCAGGTGTGAATCAAGGCAATTAACCAATGAGCACAGTACAAGGAAACAGGCCACAGGCGGAGAAACAACAATTAACATGCCCAGAAAATAGGGAACTTAATACCAAAAACTAATAAACATTAACTACATGCCAGGGGGGTATTTTTCATACGTGGATTACTCGTTTAGCCAGATGTAATTGTTGACGATTTGGCATGATCCTGGATCTGTCGATTTTTCGAAACTCTTGTTGGATGTGTTGTCATAGCAGCACATCCAGATCCTCAAACCTGCTCAGAGCACCTCTGAGTGCAGGCAATTAAAGAGGCGTTTTTATATATATATATATATATATATATATATATATATAATATGAATGAAATGTCGTGTTTACCAGATGGGGATCAAACCAGGAACTTTTACAGTATAAGGCAACAGCATAAACCACTGTACCACCATGCCACTGTAACTTGTAACATTTACATAACTTATGCATTTAGTCTGTTTGCAATTCTTTGCCAAACAAACTCCCTGGCTGTGTTTATGGCCACAGTATTGCCTTTTTTAGCGATTACATCTTTGTATTTTTCATACAGCTCCTTCAGCTGCGTTTCTTCTGCGGCGGGGGAAGGAAAATAAAACACTGCTCTCGTTTTACATGCTTTCCAACTCATTTGATCGATCTATCGTTCATCCATTCATTCAGGTTTCTTAAATATCTCGGGTGCACGCACTAAGTGAGGATATGCAAGTCTGAACTGCGTTAGTGGAACGACTTGAGGCCAAGTTTAGAGATGATGCTAGTTTAAGTTTGACTTTTTTGGGAAAGTTTGGATTTCTTTAGCTACTTTCATTGAATACCCCCAAGGAAAGATCTTTTGGGAATCTGTTCCCACACGTCAGACGTTCCTTGAGACAATGCTTAAATAATCGAGACGGTTAACCTGGCCCGGAGCAGACTTGTTCACTCGCCTAAGTTACAATGGTAGCTTTGCAGGGATTCATTTAAGACACGTTGATGGAACGGAACTCCCACTTAAATGAGTCAGACTTTCCCTTAATCCTGCTTCGTGGAATACCCCCAGGAGAAACTAGGGCCACAGCACACGCAGAACAGAATTAAACGAGATACATATAGGATAAACAAGCAAAACACTAAACAAGTGAGAATGGCCTCAAACCCAAGACTGCAGGTTCACAGCCTTGATGCTAAACACTCAACCCACTGAGCTATGCAGTGGCCTGGAAGACGAGAGAAACACACTGGGGACTAGTGTAAGTACATAAACGACAAGCAGGAACACAGCACAGCTATTTACAACAGCAGACAAGGGCTATTTACAAATACTGCGGAGCATGGCAGGAGTATTCAAATAAGCTCCCCTGCATGGAAGCTATCCCGGCGATGCTGCAATATATTTGAGGCGCATGCCAGAGTTTTGTATATGTACATTTTCCTTTGACTAATATTTACACGTACTGTACTACTCACATGAACCAGTGGGTTCATTTACTGTCAGCACCATTTTTTCCACTTTATTTTCGTCACTGGCTCTGTGTGAATTCACGGGCTGCATCCTTCTAAGGCTGCCTTTAAAGACCAAATGCATCACAGCAGCCCGACAAGGCCGTTCCATTTCGAAGGCTCCTTGAAATACGACCTAGAAATGTGTTATTCTTTTGCTGAGATCCCAAGATTTATTGCGTGAGCCTTTGTAGAACGCAGCCTGTGAAGGCTACATGGACTGCGTGCTTCGAAAGATGCAGCCCCTAAATTCATTGTCTGGCTTATTGAGCTGATCCAGGGTTGGCGCATGGACTGGACAAACCTGATATTGGTCAGGGGAGTGAGACCACTAGGGGCACACTGGCAGAGCTGCAATAGTATTATGTTTCTTGGGTGAATCTCAGAATGCAGAAACCATACTTGTGGTCTTGGCAAGACTGGTCTTGTGAACTTGCCTTCCAATAACAAACTTTGGCCGCAATGAATCATGGTAATGGTCTTGTTCACCAAGGTCGTAACCAATGTATCCTTGATATTTGGGGTGGAGCAAGACCATTTTTACCATCCTTGTCAGGGCTCTACAGTGCGCCCATTTCACTGGCATATGCAAGTAAAGATTTTGGTGTGCGAACGTGAAAAAAGATTTAGGCTCACTGGTGCCAGTTACTTGTAATATCGCCTAAGGAAAACTCAAATGTTAAAAAGCCCTCTCAGGCACTTCACCCACACCGCCATATTTACATATTTGCATGCCAGTTGCGTTTCACGCTAGAATTGGCTGCTTCAGAACCAGCACGCACCTTTGAAGTATAAGAAGTTTTGTCAGCGCGAAATAACGGTAGGGGTAGGCAATTTTTTAATCTTTACGATTTACGGTACGGAGTGGCCTCTCTGTTAGAAACATTACAGCTTTTTGCTTTAGGGTGTTAGATTCGCTGCTGTTACTAACATTACAGCATATTAGCGCAAACAAAATGGCTGCATGCGCACCTTGCATGAAGGCAGCAGCGCTTATATATTCTGATTTAGCAAAAATGTTTTATTTTTTGATTTGCTACTATATATGTATGTAACCAGGTTATTTTTATTTAATATGCAGAATTGCACATAATCGTTTTTAGAATGTTAATTTGCCATCAGGACACAGCGTCAGAGTTTAATAGAAAATTGACAAAACACAGATAAAACGGTTACATACACTGTATACGTACAAAGACTGGCCAAGCCACTCGGTCTTAATTACAGTATGTAAGCATGGAATATGAATACAATATCAAAAGAAATCCAAAATACGAAAATAAAGATCTAGTTTCCTGACAGTTTTGCTTGTCATTCTTAACCTTTCCATTCCACTAGCTTGTATATAAAATTGTATTATAATGATGCATCATGTTTGAGTGTTTAAAAAATAGAATTGACTGTGCTCCCAAATTTTTGTCTGTGCTCCTAAATCTTCTAACTTAGGGGCACAAGTGCTCCTTGAAAAAAAAATGAGTGTAGAGCCCTGCTTGTGTACAGACGCTCCTATACTTGCAAACGAGATACGCTCCGAACCGCCGTTCGTAACTTGAAATGTTCGTAAGTCGTTATTCAACATCATTTTAAGGGTATACACAAGTACAAAGAACTAGGATGCTGGGAGTACGCACGCTACGCTACTGCACGGCGGGAGTAGCGGCCAGATGTCGTGCTAGGTGGAATTGGCGCTCAGAAAAAAACTTGATATTGCGGACAGGAAACGGGAGCCCAAGGAATACAATTTGGACTTAAAATCGTCTTCGTTCATATGTCTGAAAGTTCGTAAGTTGAAAGTTTGTAAGTAGAGGAGCGTCTGTACTTGTGTTCTTAATATTGGAACTGCATTTGGCCGATTGAACATGACTTAAACGGGTGCAGGAGAACGCAATTATGGTCAAAAACACATTGAGAAATAGCCTAGGATTATTTCGGGACCGGTGTGATGCGTATCACGGTTTAAGGAAGGTTTTATAAATCCTACTGTTACTGTTCTTACGAAAATTCCCTCTACTGCAAAAACGTACGAATACACACACACACACACACACACAGGTTTGTAATTATATCTTTGTGGGGACTCTCCATTCCGTACTTGGGAATTTGTGGTTCCTCTCCTCCCTTGTCTTCTGGCTTTATTTAATTTCTTTCCTTCCTTTTTCCTGTTCTGTAGTTCTCTCTAATGATGTTTTATGTATCACAACACATCCATGTAAAGCGATTTGGGACAACTTTGTAGTCAAAGGTTAAGGCCACTTAAAATTAAATTGTTTTACATGGCCGCCCGCCTCAATTTTTTGGTGCCGCCTCGATTTTTTTTATATTTTATATTTGCTGTTT
>JAODJU010000038.1:3844829-3855545 GCA_026776725.1 Gnathonemus echidnorhynchus
TAAAGCACCCCCCCCCCCCCCCACACCTTGGCCACCATTTCTTGCACCGTGTATGCTAGAGGGGGGTATTTATAGAGGACTTCTCTATGGCCAGGAGCAGAGTGACCAACTGAAATGCAGAGACCCACATAGCAGTAGGTCTGTGCACCAACATGCAGCTAAATTCAATGCTCAAGACAGGAAACCAAACAACATGTCAGTCTAGGTTAGGAGTCCTCAGATTGTGATCAAAGTTCACGATATTGCAGATTTTTGGTATACGTCAGAAGTCCGGAACAATGTTCAATGACAGAACAGCTTTTCATGAACTATTGTTAAAGAATTAACAATAACTTTCGATATTATACATAAATATATAGCAATAATGGGAACATAAAGTACTGTAAAGACTGGTTTTTAACTCTCACTGATTGTTTCGACATTGTCAATACATGGGGAGGGAGGGGGATTATGACGGAATGTGTGTGCAAAGTTTGGTGGTTTTATATTTACTGTATTTTTGTACTTCAAACTACGTTACGCCTTTTTACATTAACCATATTGATTCTTAAGGTGCATTATCAACTGGGTCTGGATTAACTTGCGGTTCGGTCTGCATCAGGAGTACCGCTGGTGTAGGTTATAGATGACAGCCGCACATTTATACGGGGTCAGCATTGCCAGTGATTCTATACCTCTTATACCCACGATGCATCTGTCTCCCGCTGACAGAGATCATCCGGGCTCAGCGACTGCATGTGCGGGACGTGACCACCAGAAGCGCCAGCCTTCACTGGCGGCCTGTCCTGAGCGGTGGTACCGGCTTCTACAACATTCAGCTTGACCCGGTTATACCCGGGGAAGTAGGAGAAGGAGCTGGAACTGGAGGACGGGATGGGGAGCAAGATACCAGCTCCAGCACTGGAGGGCCTCAGCACCAGAGGCTGACTCGCCCAGCAGATGCCAGCCAGGCTGAACTTAGACACCTGCTGCCTGGTACCACCTACAAGGTCACGCTGACCACACAGCCCAGTGTGGCGGCAATGGAGCCCCTCACTGCCACCTTCACCACTCTGTCAGGTAGGTGAAGCAGCCGAGCGATTTTGGGGGATGACTTTGGGCTCACGGTTCCATCTCTACCTTCCTTCATAATCCCATCCACCCTGTCCTTTCTACTCTTTTTACCCCAGCGTCCCCAGACCAAGAGGTGCTGAGCCCAGCTGTTGTGACAGTTTCGGATCCAGGCATGCGGAGTGTCAGGGTGAGTTGGGGTCCTCTGCAGCCAGAATCGGTGAAGCTCTATGTGGTGGAGTATTCGGCCTTGCCGCAGGGGAAAGTGCGTGCCACCACCATCACCCGGGACCACAACTCCACCCTGCTGACCCAGCTACAGCCTGACACACAGTACCTCGTCACTGTGAGTGCGCTACACTCATCCGGCCAAGAGAGGGCGATGTCTGTCAAGGTGTGCACTCAAGAGGGTAAGGAGCGTCCTGCTTTCTTATGCGTGCTTATGTGTGTTTATATGTACACTCTACTGTTTTGTTGATATGACTGTTTAAAAAATTATATTAAAAAACACGAATTATTACCTGCAAATACACTCCATAACAGTATTACACAGCACAATGGCATTGATTAGGAGATATTAGATTTCCAGGTGAAGCATAGTAGTATTTCATTAGCGTCCCCCTTTTAACGCCAAAATGACTCTGAGAAGTGTGCAGTAAATTACAAGGCATGTTATTTCTCTGTAAATGTTTGCAATGCTCAATATTAGTATTGAGATGAATTGATTCAATGTATTGGTAGAGTGCAGCAAAACTTGCTGTATGAGAGAAGCCCAGACGTGCAGGGAGTCACAGGATGGTATGTTTTTAGCCCTTTAGCCTTAGAACAGCCACCTTGACCTCTGCTCTGTGTTCACCTGGTCCCTCCTTGCCAGAGCTGCTCCCGCTGGCTGATTTGCAGCTGACTCCAGCGGGTCACGACTCGGTGCAGGTTCAGTGGAAGGGCAGTGTGGAGGGCCTTCAGGGCTACTGGGTCACCTGGCAGGGTGCCGGTGGGAACGTCAGGTCCTCTCAGTTCCTCCCACGGGGCACGCTTTCCACACTGCTGACTGACCTGCCCGCCGCCGGAGCTCGCGTTTGCGTCTCGCCCGTCTACCGGACTGCCCGTGGGGACGGACTCTGCTGCACCGCCCGCTTCCATCCCGGTAAGCTGTTCTACCTTCCGCAAGTACAGTCGGCCCTTCCACGTCACGGAGATTAGGGGTGCAGGTCTCCCGCAGTCTGGGAAAACCACGTAGCCAGACCCTCTTGGGCTCTGCTCAGTGAACGAAGGGCAACGTTTCAGGTCTGAGTACAGTGCAGGGCACTGAAACGGCACAAAAATGTTGCATTTATGATTCACTAAACTTGTAGTCTGTCGTCTGCTGACTTTTGGAAAACTCCCATTGAATTTCTGATGTCAACCTCACGATATATCAAAACTGCAATGCAGAAGGGTCGACTGTACACTAGTGCCTGACTGTAAACATACTTGATCTATCACAGGTCGAGCTACTCAATCTTCATGACTCACAGGCTCATCATTACCTTTTCGTTCCTCATCATAGATCCATCACCCTGGACTTACAGCCCTCACGGCCTCGCCCAATCACATGCTTGACAGACAGCGCAAGGGCCATGAATTCCAGGAGGGGCTGGGAAGGACTCAAATTTCTGTCACTGGACAGACATGGAGACCCCTGTGCACATGCTCGCCTGGTAAAACACGATCGGCTTGAAGCTGCCAGAGCTCCTGTTTCCAGAAGAGGGCACCATTCCTACTTAAAGCTGTAAACACTGGACTGGAATAATTTTAACTCAGCAACTGACCACCCGCATTCTCATTGGCTGATCATTTAGACACATAGGCACACACAGACAAACATGAACCCCCGGGTATCAGTGTATCTCTGATTCATCTCTGATTTTCATATCTCATATGAGAAACATTGTTGAAAACTTCCACATTTAGTGCCACCTACACATTTTGCTTTCTTACAACCTATTCTACGGCAATCTTTCAATTAACACAACAGGTGACAAGGACTCTGCAGGTGTCCTCCAGGTAGTCTTGCTTTCATTTCCCATGATATTTGTAAAATATAAAACATATGTCGATTTCAGTCCCATGTGTTTTTTGGTTAAGTCCACATTTCTTAATAGGCTTTAGAAAGTCTCAACTCAGGTTGGGCATTTGCAGGTGCTGTAAATCATTGACAGATCTCTATAAGTTACTTCAGCTGAGCAATGCATGTACTTCACGTGCCAGATCAGCTACAAATAACAGTTCAGTGTTGGTCCTGGTAAACCATGGTGCTTAAGGGTTTTGGGATATCCTTTAGGAAGCTCAGCGTAGAGTCTACATGAGCTAAGATACAGTAGGATCAGTGGCATGGCTGTGTACGCTGGCTTAACTTGCAGCTAACCTGATAGATGAGTTTGGTGGTGCTTTTCATGACAGGTATATGATTTAGTGTTTAGTGAAGCAATTGAGCAAGTATACTCAGAAAGATAAGAGCAATGGAATTATTATTAGGATGTAGTATTTTAATGCTTGTGCATAATACAAATGTAATATGGACTAATTCAATTGTTAAGTAACTATTTTGATACTTTTCAGATGCCACTTTGTCTTCACATTAGAGAGAAACAACTCCTATTTTTTGCTAACATTGATTAAGTCATTTAAAGGATTTCTGTTTATATTTCCAAGCATCTACCATGCATGTGTTATCTACATTTTTGTAAAAAAAAAAATCTCAAAAAATATTTATACATTGTGATGGCATTTGAATGTGTTTGTGTCCTTAACAAATAATGATTTGTGGATTTACCAAAAAATGTTGTGTTAGCTCATCTTTGAATATTTAAAAGTCTTTTTCGTATAGCAGTGATGGAAAGAATAGCATGTAATAAAAATAAAGAATGTCTGCACAAACAAACATGAAAAGTATTTACTCCCAGGGCCCATATCACGCAGCTAAATTTCTTGCTTAGCCAGATAACTTGTCGGATTTAAGGTAGTCTGGGCTAAATGTAAGCGAACGAAGATGAAGCCCACTTACACCGGGGTACCTTAAATCCAGCAAGTTATTTAGCTAACCAATAAATCTCGCTTCCTGATACAGACCCCTGGTAGCTGCTATTTCAGTCCAGTTAATAATCACGTCACAATTAAAAATAAAAACATCTAAAACACTAAATTATGATGTCAGCTGAAAAAATAGTATCCTAAGCCAGATTCTGAATAGCCAGTATAAACAGAACAAATGTTTTGTGACTTGGAAGCATATTTAAAAGTTAAACCATACATTAGGATCTAGTTATGAAAAACTGACTACTAAGATAAATTAGAGCTCCTTTGTAACCTGGAACTGGGCCATTCTGAACTTGTTCTTCTGGAAATCTGTCTAAAAATATGCTGGAATGTGATTTTGAAACCACGCTTCACAGTTGAGGTTGGCCAACCAGTCCTGAGTCTGGCCCATACCAAGCTGTTTTTTAAGATGGACTTTTCAAACACATAACATCCCAATCACCACAGGAAACTCCTTGCAGTGTTTTGCTGGAGTTAATCTGGTATCTTGTGTCTCATCTACACCTACTGGGGAGTATTCCAAAAAGCGGGTTTGGGTTTAAATCCACTTAAATAAGCCTGTCACAACTTAAAAATAATAATCAGTTCCAGATCACCTGGTTACAACTCTGGGTATCGGATTTAATGCTTACTGAAGCACAGTCTCACAGAACAATAAAAAGCTGAAAAGGGGATTTGCCAAGGGAACGGACGCCAAAAAGTGAACAGCTCCATTCTATCCACAGTTGGAAATACAAATATTAACATCTGCTTATGCTGAGGACGGATTTGTTCTAAAGGAAAAGTAACAGTGCAGCTGCAGCAAAGGAGAGATAGCATGGCAAAAACGCACAACTAGTCAATGAGTAAGTAGATCATGTATTTATAATTCATCAGACCAATGTGGTCGAAAACAATGTCTAACATAAGGGATGGAATATTTTACATGAATGGTTCACTGTATGTACATTGTACTGTGTATTTATGGGAACATATTTAACATAGTTGCTTTGCAGTTGGGACAAAAAGAACTTGACAGCAAATACAACATTCGTCTAACTATAGACTATGGCTAATGATTAACTTTTATTCTGTATCGAAGCGGAATGCAGCTAAGCAGGGAAGTGACTAGAGATTTTGGGCCCCATGAAAGAACATCATATGTGGCCCCCAACCCAGACCAGTCCAATTATCTTCCAAATATTAAGGATGCATGTCATTCAGGGGCTCCTGGAATTGCTGTAACTTTCCTCAATTTTATGGCACCTAGTAACCGAGGGCCGCATAACAAGCAGAGGGCTGCCGCTTCATCGCGGTCACCCCATAATGGAAGGAATCCCAGGAAGTAGCTCTTCAGAGGTGACAACACTCCAGGATACACATATTAGGTTTGTCACATTTAGAATGAAAAAAAAAATGGAATCGAAGAGCAAATTTCCAAAAAATTGTTTATAAGACCACTAATGACGTGAAAGCAGGCTTGCTTGTCATACGTTACAGTAAAATTCACTCAGTCCACAGGAATGGCATTTATTGGTCTAGTGCAGGGGTGTCACACTCCAGTCCTGGGGGGCCGGAGCTCTGTGTAGCTTAGTTCTTTCCCTGTTACACCACAAGAGCTGTGTGGTAATTAGCACAAGGAGTTGACTCAGGTGTGTTAAATGAGGTAAAACCCAAAAACGTGCAGGGCTCCGGCCCCCCAGGACTGCAGTTTGACACCCCTGCTCTAGTGGATCCTCCTGCCACAATTGAGCCTCTTGCTTTATAGGTGATGGAATATTCCTCAGATTTTGCCTGTTAGTTCTGAATGTTGCATAAATTAAAGCACTTATTAAAGGATGAATAGGAGTCACATCAGCCTAGTTATGGAGGGGACATGCAAGAAGGACTATAAAAATGTAGCTTGAATATTGGATATATTATTTCTTTTGTACTTGCATGTCCTTTAATACAGTTGAACACAGTGTGAACTTATTCCCTGTGTTCTGTGTATAAGAGAAAGAATGACATGTAGAGTCTTAAGGAACTGTACACTACCTACCGGGAGAAGCAAATGTGAAAGTGCTTATATTTTCGAAAACCAACAGTTATTGGCGAAATTTGCAAATAACATATGTTGACCGTTTCTTGAAGAAACAGGCACGCCATCTCAAACTGCCGAACTCACACGGCCACAGTCCTGCCCAAGAGGCCCTGAGCTTCTCTCAGGTCATCCTGCCCATGAGCACGTCTGATTCACACCATTAGTAACGCATATTCTGGAAAGTATAACGGAAACTGCCCAGATTTGAGCTACTAACTCAGCTGCTAAACCTGGTACCTGGAACAGCCCCTTGGAGGAAACTTAACATCAACAAATCTTAAAATCTCCCTCATATCGCTCTTTCATCCATACTCACTTACTGAACAGTTCATATACAGCTACCTCCAAATATACAGATTTATTCCCCAACAGCAGCTGCCTGGAGCTGCAGGGCAGGTTCTTCCCCAGCATCCTCAGCCTGTTCTCCCTGCAGTTCAGTTAATCACTGCTGAAATTCAGGCATTAAATGTATTTCTACACCATCAGTTTTTGTCCACTTTCTAGCAGTGGTTCATCATCTTCACTTCTTAGCATTAGTACAGTACAATAACTACAGATTTCAATGCTTTATTGCAGTAAGGATCTACCCCAGTCACCACAAGCTTCCTTTTCCACATTACAAAGGCTGTGAAAATGACCGACATTTTATTTTATTCCAAAATGATATATATACTTACACACACAGTGTGCTTTCTCTGTAAGGAATACTAACAATCCAATTTAATGCAATTTAAACCAGAATAGCACATACTTCTGAAAAGCATGCTGTCAGATCAAATGAAGAGTTGTACAGATATAGCACTTCAAAAGGACTCTTTATATCACATTAAACTGGTTTTATCTTTGGTCTTGGAGAGGAAAAACCGGTGGTATTAAACAGCACACTCCCAAACCTGAAGATAATGTATACTGCACACTCACAACCAAAGACAGAGAGGTGGTTTGGGGAAAAGCAGTTTGTGAAATCACAGTCTTCAAAATAAGTCCCAGCTCAGAGGCCGACAAATCAGTTTTTGATCCAGTCTGGTTCTAGATGATCAACGTGTTTAAAGCTGGTACTAGAGTAATTGGCTCTGCAGAGTTCAGGTTCTGGTCCTGTGGTGACCTGCTCTGTAGAACCTTCTGCCGGTGCCGATCTTCCTGCCTCTTCTTCTTCTCCAAACGCTGCTGCTCCTTCCTTTGCTTATTTGATATCTAACAATGAAAAATGCATTTAAATTTAAACCAAACTGCCAAGTAGAAACCAATATTTTAACTAATATTGTCGATTTCTGTGAAATCACAAAGGAAACAGAAATAATACAGGAAATTTGTGTTACACACATATGGCCAGTCTACAGTGAATAATTATTTCTACGGAATTTTGCATGAATTCCAAAAGCTCAAATGCTGTGAATTTTTCAACTATGAACACTTCTAAGTGTCATAGTTTTGTGTTTAATTGTCTCAGCTCTCTCTTTTTTTTAACAAAGTTGAATTATCCGATAATATTTGCAGCAATCAGCAACATCATTTAAACATGTGTGGGTGTGTATAATAGGTCGATGTGAAGATGCTATCATTTCGGAAACAGAGGATGAACACACCAGTATGTCGCTCAATGCTGACCCAGTTAGATGTTAAAACGAGCTCTTAAGTTTTTAGCTTGTAAGTGGCCTCATCGTGATGTCTCTCTGAAGACAGCAAAGACGGGCAAATTGTAGATGCACAGATCGAAAATCCATTTTCTCTAACTATTAATTCACTCCAGGGTCACCGGGCGCTCCACTCTCTCCTGAGCTCAGTGTGAATTTGTATCTTTAAATCATACTTAGTGTGTAAGTGTGTCAGAGTGTGCCACACTAAGGAGAGGCGTCCCACCCAGGGTACACCCTGCTTGGTGCCCTGCACTTCTTGGGACAGACTGCAGACTCACTGTGACCCTGTACTGGATAAAGAGTTATAAAAGGTGGGTGGATGGATGGATGACACTGTTTTCTTGGGTCCAATTCAGTGACGGGGGAATTCTGAAACAAACACTGGGCAGGAGTGCTGTGAATTGTCAATCAGTGACAGGTTACATGTATACTAGCAGTGTAATGGTACATGTATTTGTACCAATAATGTTTGGTACAGGTCTTTTGGTGCAGTACAAATATGTACCGAATGAATGTGGCAAATGCAGAACCTTTGTGTGTCTGTGTTTCCCCCGAGCGACATTCAGGGAGGGTGAAGACGGACCACTAGACATGCATGCATAGATTTGGCGGACATAGATATACCAGGATTTGAAGGTACAGTTCATTTTTTTTAAATGTGTGCTTGAATAGATATTTATTTTACTTTTATTTACTTGAGAGAATATTTAAGTAATTTTTTTATTAGTAGGTTGCAGCAGTACTGAGAGACTTCTTTTAAGACAGTCATACTTTGTTCATTAAACCACTGTTTAATAAAGAAGAAAAAGAAACTATTAAAGTTTACTGTACCAAAAATGTAGCGAATCGCAACTTCAAAACTGAGGTACATACCGAACCGTGATTTTGGTGCATCGTTACACACACACGGGCGCACACGCGGGCGCACACACACATACGTATATATATTATTGGTTGTTGTATTAAGTTAGACCAAGGTGTGATTGACACCCCACAGTATTCCCACCCACCTAATTTCTCCTAGCACATTCCAAGAGAACATTGGGCCCTGTGCAAAACAAGCTCACCTTGGGTTTCTGCGACGCGTTCCTGACGCTTTTGTCGTCCCCCTGCTCAGCAGCCGTGTCTGGGACCTGTTTGCCGGCTGACTCCTGCCACTGAGCAGGACATGGTGGGTCTGACTCTAACCACTCAGCAGGGCAGGTCAGCGGGGGACTGGAACCTTCAACAGGCAGAAACCAGAAACTGTCTAGCAAAAAGATATCTGGCAAAATGCCTTCACACACTGACCTACTCAAAGACTGACCGTGCATGTTAAGGCAGCTCAGAATGAGATCCTCCTCATCCTCTGGGGGTGGGGGTGAAGAGGCATTGTGCTGACCCCTCGGTCCACTGCCTGAGTGCCCCGTGTCACTCTGCCCCCTGCACCGATTCAGATTCTGCAGTGTTGCAGATGAAAGGAGTGTTTTAATTAGCAGTTTGTCTTTTTCGGTACTGCTGGCAATCAGATTACAGTAGTCCCCCATGTCTATGGTTTGTTATCCGTGATCCAAAAAACATAAAATTGTAACAAATGTATAAATCTTTTTTCATTGCTCCTTCGTCCTTTGAGAGGTATTAAAAGCATGATTTTCATATCTCTGTAAACCTTGATATGTGATACATTTTCCACCACTATCATCTCTTGAGAATTAGGCTAAAACGTCATAATCATTTTCATTCATATGATTATTACGTGTATTTAATGCTGGTAATGTCTTACTGTGGGTAACATCAATTATCATACATAAGCACACGAAAATCACTTTATATATGGGACCAGCAAATGGTTTGCAGCTATCATCCACAGATACTGGGCAACTACTGTACATATAATCCTGGCTGTCTTTAGGAATAAAAATTAAACATGACACATTTGCATTCATACCTCTATATACAAGTGGGCTGGGCTCTCGGAATTGTCTCCTATACGACGAACACTGTCATAATGGTCTCCATAGCGATAAGCAATGTGGAGCTCTCTGCACATGGGCTTATCAGAGCCATTTATCTGAGAAGACAAGGAAATTCACAAAGTATATAATTAATTCAATTAAGGAAAGAAAGACTGCAGTCTTAATAAAGGTAACAAGACTAAAAGCAAAAAACATTATAGGTGCATTTCTGAAGCAACAAATGTTATTCCTATAAATATGTAAAACCCTCTTCATTTATAACTGGATTCAGTGAGAATTCCTAAAATAAATCAATTCCTATCTTTGTGCTAATTGATTTAGCTAAATGTTCTGAGGCTTGTGTGCCTTTGGAATGAATAGTGGATGCAGTATGACAATATAAGCAGCGGTAGAAACACAAACAAACAAACAAAGCGGCAGGGGATTGGTCAGTACCTCCCAGAGGGGGGTGTTCAGCTGATGTATGACCACACGCAGCTGGTGGCTCCGGGCGAAGGCCACGATGGCATCATTTCCTGCGAACGTTCCGGGCTGGGACAGATTGTGCACTGGCAGAAACAACAAAAATAACAGCATTCCTTCATCCATAACTGCTCATCCAGTGGAGATTTAGCAGACACCTTTCACAAAAAAAAAAACACAAAAATTATTGCCAAGATGCGCACCCACTGTTAAAGGATATGTGAAGTACCACTCATAGCCTCTGAGCAGATATCCTGAAATGATGCCTTCTATGTGCTCTATCAGCCATCATCCTGAAATGATGCCTTCTATGTGCTCCGTCAGCCATCATCCTGAAATGATGCCTTCTATGTGCTCCGTCAGCCATCATCCTGAAATGATGCCTTCTATGTGCTCCGTCAGCCATCATCCTGAAATGATGCCTTCTATGTGCTCCGTCAGCCATCATCCTGAAATGATGCCTTCTATGTGCTCC
>JAODJU010000038.1:3855645-3878250 GCA_026776725.1 Gnathonemus echidnorhynchus
ATCAGCCATCATCCTGAAATGATGCCTTCTATGTGCTCTATCAGCCATCATCCTGAAATGATGCCTTCTATGTGCTCTATCAGCCATCATCCTGAAATGATGCCTTCTATGTGCTCCATCAGCCATCATCCTGAAATGATGCCTTCTATGTGCTCTATCAGCCACACCCATTCTACTTGCCCCTTTCTTTCACTCATAGCCAAAGGTGACGGTGACAGCATTTACAACTAACGGCTTGTAGCCGAGCGTCCTCTCCCCCCTCACCCTCGTACAGTGCTGCGTGAAGGGCATGTCGTCCTCCACAAAGGGCTCGAAGTCCTGCCGCTGAGCCTGCATGTACTGCACAGTGTCCTGCCGCAGCCGCAGGTGGCCCCGGGAGTGACCCTCGAGCTGGTCCCCCAGGGCACGAAACAAGCAGTTCCTGAAATAGTGCAAGGGAGGGTTTGGGACAGGACCAGCACGCATCCGTAATGTATCCAGCCATGAATCCATCCAAAGCATACAAATGCAGACACACGTACGATACCAGGCAAAAGTTCGGAGTATGGAATAGTCGTCCTGTCCTGAACCCTGGGTTCCTTTAAATCAGAGCTAGATAAGATTTTAACAACTCTGAGCTATTAGTTAAGTTCTCCCCAAACGAGCTTGATGGGCCGAATGGCCGCCTCTCGTTTGTAAATTTCTTATGTTCACACCTACCCGTAGAAAGGTTTATTTGTACTATTCTCTTAGTTTTAGAATAAAGACACCGAAACTATTAAATAATATACATGGAATTATGCACTAACCAATAAAGTATTAAACAAACTGAATTATTTGTTTGGGGAGGAAGGGTAGTTCTGTGCGTTGGGACTCAGATGGTTGCCGGTTCAAATCCCTGGGTAAGCAGAGTAATCCCAAGACTGAGCCCTTGAGCAAGGGCCTTAACCCTCTCACTGGCCACTTTTCCTTCAATTTCTGGTCAAACTCCTCCAAAACCATTTCTACTGTTTATGTCAGGTGGCCAGATCATGTGATGTGACACTCATTCACTCTCCTTTGTAGGCGTCTTGATGTTTCCAAGCTTCTCTTTGGCACTGTATATGCACATACACCTTCCCTTACCCATCTCCTGGGACCTCCCTAAGTTTGAGTCCAAGTGCCTGCAGCTGATTGGTGAAACTGAAGAACTCATTTGCTTCCTCCTCCGGGGGACGGTTCTTCCGGTCTTTGGCCAACGCCCTGCGTGCTGCTCGTTCATCGCGCTTCCTCTCCAGGTCACACTTGCGGTTTCCACGAACCGGCTTTCCCGACTGCTTCCTGGACATGGGCACGTGTTGGCTGACAGCTTCACTGAAGGACTCTACAAACAAATACATTCACGCTTAATACATACAATTCAAACATTTTGCGGCTCTAAACCCCTTTTTTTAAGAGGCAGCAGAATGAACCACATTTAAAAATGTATACACAGTCCTGCGCAAAGCCTTAGGCAGCCAAAGTGAATGTTTAAAATTATTTATTGGGGTAGTAAATGAATGTTTGTTTAGAACAAAATACACTATGTATCATTAGAACAATCCCAAATGAAGAGTAACACAATAAAAACTTGTTACTGGTATTCTGTTGGATGGCTGGATGACCACCGTTTCAGTTCCCAGATCTCTCCTCAGGGGCACCTCAGCCATTCTATGTATTTATTAAATTCTACCACCAGATTACTTAATTCAATTCAGTTCATTAAAAAAAAAATCAATGAGATATTCAATAACCGCATTAGGTGCTTAGTGGTTGAGTCAAAAAACACATCAATGTATTGGATAGTTGCTGCAAAGACTGGGGTGACCTCAGGAGAGGTTTAGAAATGGTTATAAAGCTGAGAGTTTGACAGACAGGAAAATCAGTTGTACATCAACATGAAGACAATTTAAACATCTTGTTTGACTGCCTAAGTCTTTTGCACGGTACTCTACATTTATCTGGTATAAAATAGTATACTCTCATTAAGTCAATCTATACTCTATACTTAAAAAAAAACACCCTAAGCAGCTGTTAATCACATGCACATTTAAAACCATTATCATTTTGCTACACTAGTCAGGCACATGGCAATGCTGCACATTGTGTGTTTCAAAGTATTATTCCTCCCATCACATCAGTGATTACTACCAATATGCCTGTAAAATCCTAATGACCCTATTGTTTTACTCACACTTGTTAGTGTAAACCATGATAAAAGTAACAAATGCATAATTTTACTCAATGTTACTCTGCATATTCATCTACACCATATCAAAGCTGTTATTCACTAGAAAACAGAATAAAAGATTTAACAGAATAAAACCCCCACAGATTTTAAGCGGAACACTGCAATTACACACACTAAATTCAACAGTGATAATTTAATACAAATAATATTACATATTATTATCTTGTAAATGTGTCTAGATGTACGCATGAACGAGCCAAAATCCTGTCCAGTTACCACCCATAGATATGCAGAAATGGTCAATGGAAATAAATGGCATGCTCGTATAATATGTAAATCAAGCCTTTCAAGTGGCAAAGTCCAATGATAGGTAGTGTAAATAAAAAAAAGAAGGAAGTTTACAGTGCAAGGCCGAGGTCCTCCTGCTGAACGCAGAGGTATGAAAGGTGTTATTATTTGGGGGCCTAAGCACAGGTATCACGAACAAAAAGTTTATTAAATGGCAAGTTGGCAACACAACAGCATTAGAGTACATTTCATCAGCTGTACTGAACACACTCTCCCTGAAAGTGGTTGGATCTGAAGACAGAGGGAAAGAAACAATTCACTGCACACAGGGCCAGTGTGACCAAGTGTCAAGGGCAAACCCACATCTTTGCCCTCAAACTTGGACACGTGTGTGGCATCTATAATAAGGGACGCCCTCTTCTGCAGTGCTGTGTGAGAGCAGTAGGGAGATACTGATGTGGTACATGAGACTCAGAACAAATTCATCATGAGATGACATAGGCCTTCAGGCTACAATGTTAAGCTCACGTCACAGATGACTTGCAGATTAATAGAACGAAACAGCTCTTGCTTGACAAAAGCAGCACTCCCTTCGCACTGGGCGCCCCTACTGCAATCTGAGAGGAGTCAGCTGCCCAGAGTAAATTAGAGAAACTGGATATTGCTGCTAATTTAGTTTCTACTTTTGTCCATTGGCCCAGAACACTGGGATATGTGAAGTAGCGCCTTTACAATTTTGTTATGGCATCCAGCACAGAAGGCAAGAAGGAGCTGAAGGTTGGCTAAGCTATCCCTGATGTCTGCTATACAGAACCTGGATATGTGAAGGTATAGTCAGAGTTTGTGTGGATGGTCTGTCTAATGCTGGGCCTACACCAGCATGTAATTGTAAGAGAACGGCGTTTTGAAGCCTAAATGGGCTCACAGACCAGTCAGATAAGCAAAAACAAACTTTCTTGATCACAGGGGAAATTCTTGTGCATAGAACAGCAAGGTACGAGTAGTAGTGGTACAGCGATGCCAGTGCTGATTAGCAGAATAATGTTACATTATTTAGGTGTCTGTGGAAAGCATAAGGTCCATCACCAAAAGGGAGAAAAGGTTACAAGAACAAGCTACTCAACAAAAAAAAAAAAATCGCTACTAAAGAATCAGCACAAAACTGCAAGACTAACTTTTGCCAAAGAACTATGAATACTGGCAGCACATACTCTGGTCAGATGAAACTAAGACAAACGTCTTTGGATCAGATGGAGTTCAGCATTATACATGGTATCATGAATACTAGTGTATGCACCAAATGACTGAATAAACAACGGTCTCCAGTCCCAAGATGCTTGGCATAAAAAGGAATGTGGCAACACGACAATGATCCTAAAATAGATTTTAACATAGAGCAATGTGAAGACCGTCAATTGACTAAGTATGCCACCTAACCTGAACGTTACAGCACCTCTGAGGACCCCTAAATTAAAATGCAAAGAAGCACAACCCTTCCAATGAACGGGAGTTGAAGATTCAACTCTAAAGAACAGAAAATATTTCTCCACAAGTCTGTGCTCCATTCGTATCACCCATGCTGAGAATACCAATATATACATTTACACTACGTGCGATAACATGGTGAAGCAGACGAGTAACCTCCGTCTGGAACTACAATATAAATCGTTTTTTGGTTATAAAAAACAAGGCACATTATGTATTCATATAACCTACAGAATACTTCATCACAAACCATTTACTTATTATAAACTCAACTATATGAATCTCTTTCACATGTTATATATCGGACCTGGTAACAGAACGAAAGTTAGCTAGCTAGTTAGATACCTGGGCCAAACTATTTTTTAAAGGTAAACTAGAAGTAGTAATTCTACTTAAACAAATAAAATACGATCAACTACTCACATTTTTTCTTGGCAGAGCTAACAAACAGTTTCAAAATTTGGAATAATAAAACACATACTCTACAATACTCTACGAGCTTTGTTTACCTTTCTCAGAGCTTCCCCGTTTTACTACTTCCGGGTATAAATGCTATTCATTGCTACGGTGGCCTGTAAGAGTCCAAATGGATATCGTCTATAATATTACGTGTGTGGGGGTTTGTTTGCGGGTTTGCATAGATCACGTTTGAGGACCAAATTGTGCCCGAAGTATAGTAAAATCTGAAATTTCCCTACTTTTTGGGACATCTTTTGAGGTCCCCATTTGGGTAACCTCAGTTTTATAAAAATCTGTGAATGCAATCAAAGACGTATAAAATGCCAAAAGTCTTGTATTTGGGTTGGTTACTTATGGTTAAAGTTAGAGATGGGTAGAGGTTAAGGTTGGGTTATGATTGGGATTAGGGTTTTTCCCATAGAAATGAATGGATGGTCCCCATTTAGATTGGAAGACCAACTTGTGTGTGTGTGTGTGTGTGTGTGTGTGTATGTGTATGTGTGTGTGTGTTTGTGTGCCCTTGCATGCGCACAGCATAGCCTGGGAAGGCCAAACTTCTCTTAGGAAAGTCTAAGCCCAACTTTTTCCACAGAATTACTGGTTTTAAATATTCAGAAAAATTGAGAAAGCAAAAATTGGCATGTTGGCATACATTTAAATATTTAAAATAAATTTCAATCAGTTTCATTTTTTTATATTTAATGTTCATTTTACAATAAAAAGAGTCAGGCTTAGTTTTCTACATTTTCAAATCCCAGTGTATTGTGATCGATTTTAAACTAATTCAGTTTCTTTTTCGAACTGGATCTGTTTTTGCCAACATGCAAGACTGCCCAAGACTGTACAGCATATCAATATATCAGTTTTTAAAATACAGTTTCTAGGATTATGAGTTTCAGAAAGTTATATACAGCTGAATTGTGAATAATAGCATGGTAGTGCTTTGGTTAGTTAGCATGTTCTCCCCATGTCGTTTGTGGAGTTTCCTCTACTCCAGTTTCCCTCCACAGTCCAAAAACATGCTAAGGTGAATGGGTGTTACCACATTGTTTCTGCATGGTTTGTTCGCCCTGCGATGGATTGATGCCTCTGTCGCTAGCTTTCGATTGGCCATTGTCCTTTGAAGGTCGAAAAAATCCGTGTAATATATCTTGGGATAGGTTGGGCCAGGTTGCGACCCAGGAAAAGAAGGATGCATTTGAAGGAGCTTCCGAAATCAGACGGCCTTGTTGTGCAGCTATGATGCATTCGGCTTTTGAATGCAGCCTTAGAAGGATGCAGCCCCTGAAATGGGACCCAGATATTGTGTTGTGACACTTAAATTTCAAGGATGAATGGTTCCCTGACTCCAGAATCCCCAGGGCTGTATCTGCTAACATCTGCCATGCCCTTCAACACTGTAGAGGCTGCTGACTATATACGGTAAATTCCAGTTCTAGGGATTCCTATATGGAAATTTTTTTTAAAAAATGACATATGACTGTTTTACCCAAATCATATAAGCACTTTAAATGACACTCAAATTAAATATACAATCCATATTAATTTAATGTGTCATTAGACATATTTGTCCTTTATTCATACAAAATACATATGAAATTAATGTACCATCAAACATTAAACATGTAAGTCCTACATTCATGTACATTTTATATGACATGTATGTGTTATTAGTTATATATATGCCCCTTATTCATTTAATATGTAAAATGCATATTAAATTTATGTTTTACATTGATACACAATGCATATTTAATTAATGTTTTTTTTCAGTATTTTTATGCATAATTCTTTTAATGAACTCATGGACAGTAGTTCCTACACAACTAGCATGAATATTTTGAAAAACATTTCTTTTAGAGATTGATGCAGTCAGTTTGTTTTCTGAGAACATAACATGAATTTTCTAATTTCTAATTAAACCAACTGAATGTGCAGAGATCATGCATGTTTTTCATTAGAATAATATAAAAGTAATATAGATTTTTATTAAGAAACAATAAACATGTATTTCCTACTAAAGCCATACTTTATGACATATGGTAAAATGTGAATTTCATGTAAAGGTTCTCCCACAGGCTTCTCCCTTGTGTGCCTTACATGTCTGGTATGAATCACAGGCACAATTGCAGGGCACACTCACACTCACATGCACACCTATGTCAGTAACCCCAATCAACCTCAGCATATCTTTGGACTGTGGGGGGGAAACCAGCGTACTGGGAGGAAATCCCACAACAACAGGGGGAGAACATGCAAACTCCACACACATGTAACCCTGGCAGAGATTCGAACCCAGGTCCCAGAGGTGTGAGGCAACAGTGCTAACCACTGCACCACCATGCCACCCCCATATCTGGTTATATATAATTGAAATACAAAAAAATGCTTGACAGACTTTTATGAACCATGTTATTTTTTCATGTGGGTTTTGTCGCTTTTACAGAGCAGCGCATGCTGCTTCTCCTCTCTTATAGGCACGGTATTTGTCATGCATGTAATTTATGAATGAATATGAACTGGGGAAATTCTCAGCTTTATGACTATGCCAGTCCTTGAAATAGTCATGTGTAATACAATCAAATACAAGTAATTAAATTCTACATAATTATCATTGTTTAAAAATTACACAAATCTATTTGCTCAGCCCAGGGTGAGCTTGGAGCCTCACATGTACAAAGTCACACACAGCATGTAATTTAGAGACATACAGTATATATCCAACTTCATGTTACTGGACTATGGAAGAAAAGCAGAATACCTGGAGAAAGCTGTAAAAATCAGAGAGGATACCCAGGGGATGGTCACCAGATTGGTTCAGCTAGTTTATTTGTTTTTAATCTTTTATCACAAAAAGAAAATAATGTGAACAACATAATTCAATAAAATTTGCTGAAACTGAATATGAAAAACCTCAAAATGAAATGTACAAAAGAATTAAATAAAAATTATATAAATGAAATAGTTGAGAAAGTCAATTGACAAACATGCCTGTTCACAAGCCCCTTACAACATAAAAGCAAAATGAACAGGCCATCATATTTCCCTAACTAACTTTCTTTTATGTATTTAGCAATAAAGTGTATTGAGGTACAGTAGTATTCTGGTAGGGAGAATGAGACTCGTTACTCACTGGTTATTATAATAAAACATGTATAAAGCGAAATGGACCGTGTGGTGTTTCAGTGGGAAAAGCTGCTGCCTGCCGTCTCCATGGCTGTGAGATGGAACCCCACCTGGGCCCTGTATGTGTGTGTGTGTGTGTCCCTCTAAATCACCTGCAGTGTATGAATGTGAGAATCTGGATTCACGTCCTGTGATGCACCAGTATCCCATCCATTGTACTCCAGCCTCGTTCCCAGCGTTTACTGGGATGGGCTCCAGGTTACTTATGCTCCAGGTAACAAAATGGTGCTCTGCAAAGACATCTAGAAATAAGTTTCAAAATAGTTTATTTTTAATTAGCAAGAGAAAAACTCATGACAATCCATTTTGATATACCGTGGTGTTATTGCTCTTTTAAATTTCTTCCCTTTAATTTGCATTTATCCAATTAATCAACAACTATGTGTTGGTTGATCTACATATTGCAAAAGATAATATCATTAAGAACAAATTTTGCAACAGAATAAAGCTAGAGGTTGACATAGGCCTACAATAGCGAATTAAAATGAAACCTGTCATCGTTACAATAGCAGTAGTCACATCTTTTTTGGAGGGAGTTAAGAAATTTATCGCATTCCATAATCGGCTCCCTGTTTTGATGATTCACTAATGTATACAGTGCTGAAGCTTGCAGATTTCAGTAAACCTCTGAATTTCATTAAGCTCAGTGGTAATTTCTTTCCTCTTTAATGGAGGACTGTGCTTTTTCTGCATAGGATGAACAGCAGTAACGCTATTTTATATTGCACAAGTAAAATCTTCGCAAATGTCTCTAGAATCGACCAAAAATACCGGCATATAGATACCTCCTGGCATAATAGTAATAAATTAAAGACACTGTGACCACTTGTTTAAATAGTGAACTGAAGAAAATAAAAACAATTTCAAAACCACAATAACGAAGAATTTCATATATCATAATCATATATTTTACTAGCTGCTCTGCGTTTTAGATAAACACTTTCTTCTAGTGAGCTTGTGTAAAATTTTGTGTAACCGATTATCATTAATCCATCTCATTCTGATCAAGGTTGCGGGGATTGTAATAAGCTACCATTTTATCAATGTACACAGATTTTTGCTTAAATAGGAATTCTGAACAAAAAATATGTTTTTTGTATATTATCACTGTTGTATATCCACAGGGCATTTTATTAAAATTAAATTACTAAGAAATATGTTTTGTTAACTTAAAAAAGGTTACTTGTCTGCAACGGGCACCACTAGAGATTCTGGGCCCCATGAAAGCATATTAGGCCCCCAACCCAGAACAATCCAATTATGGTCCAAATTTTTAATTCAGTTCGGGAAGCAAACATAAGTCCTATTGGGTACTAGCTGGGTGTACCTAATAAAGTGGCCGCTGAGCACATGCCTTTTTGAAATATCATCATTGTATTTACATAATAATCATCATTTGAAATGCCCATTGGCAGGGTGGTCTAGGGCAAGGGGAGACCTGGGACTTAGCCCACAACCCTCTCCATGAGATGGAGCTCAGGATTTAAAAATAAAAAATCTGGCCATTTATTCCATTCGAAGCACATGAGCTCTGTGTCCATGGTGATTCTGAATTTGGTGTTTCATGTCAACAAAACCACATTATATATAATACATATAATGAACAAAACATGACAAAAAGATACATCGTTTTGCTATAAAAATTTGGGGCTTGAGCCTCACTAGTCTGACACAGCGTGGCCACTGCTGTCTGGGATCAGAATGAAACCAGTATGCAGAAGCCACAGGTACTCAAAACACAAAAAACCTGCAACTTTTATTACTTAAAAAAACTAAAAAAGTACTATTTGGGGTAGATTAACGCTACAGTAAATGTGATGATCACCAAATAAAATAATCGGAATTGTTTTTACAGTATATTATGGAATTCCCCTTCATGCAGTTCGGGTCGGACACCCAATTCTCTTCTGTTACCAGCCAGCTGAGGCCACGATTTCAGTCAAAGATCAGTGCAGAAAGGCAGCATTTTCTTGCCATTTTCTCCCCATTCCCTTCTATGCTTCCAAAGCTTTCTTGCAGACAGGTCAGTTAGTAGAAAAACATATAATTTAATTTTAAAAAATGATAGCATTGTTTTGCTTTTAAATGGTTAGTTATTTGCCATTGTATGGTGTTCTAATTCAATTAGACAAAATCAATAACATTACATAGTTGTCATAAAAGACTGAAAAAAGACAACAAATGCATTGCATGGCTTCAAATTAAGAAAGGAAGTTCAAAAAAGCCACGAAGGCTGATCATCTGTGAGTTTCCTCAAATTCCCTGCAGAAATTCTCCGTCTCCCTTCTGGACAGCCTCTTGGCACCGTGCAGCTGGCCCCAGTGCCAGTGGGCCTGCAGTGCCGTGAGGGGGCAGAACACTGGGGCACCTCTGCATGCTGCAAGCTGAACTTGGCGCAGCTTGTTGGCCTCAAAACACTGGAAAGGCAGTGAGTGTGTGTTGGTGGGGCTGGGTGGGGGGGGGGATCACACAGATGAGGAGATGGAACATGCCAGTGCTGTATTGCTGGTTGGAAGTGAAGTCTGAAAGGGCTGGTTCTGTATGCACTGCATGGTCGGCTTGCCTTACAGCAGATGGTAGAAATAAAAAAGTGCACTGAAGCTGTGCTTGAGTTCACACACACACACACACACTCATAAGTTTGTAAATATATCTTTGTGGGGACTCTCCATCCATTTATATGGGGAAAACACTAATCCCAACATGACGACCTTAACCAGCACCCAGCTCTAACCTTAATGTTAATTAACTAAACAAAATACGAGACTTTTGGAATTTTTTCTTTTTCGTTTTCATTCAGAGATCTTTGTGGGGACCTGAAAAAATGGTCCCCACAATGCCAAAATAACAGGTTTTTATCACGTTGTTGGGGGACATTTGGAACATAATCCACACACACACACACACACACACAGTACTGGGATCTTAGCTTCTCACGGTGTGGTGAGCTACAGGAATGCACATGGGGCTGTGGTTAGATGACATTGCAAAACTCTCCATTTTTTTAAAATGTTACTCTTAAATATTGGAATCCAATCTAAAAAAATGTAAGATTTTACAGTTGAGTGTTGTACTGCCTCACGGGGAAGATTTAGTGTTGTATAACATCTGGACACTAATCCGGGTTCATACAGGAAACACGCATGCAGAATTATTAGGTGGTATTTTGCGTGGATCTGCTCTTCCCTTAATAGTTTCAACCCAGATTAAGCTCTAATTAAGAATGGGCTGTTATCTGAGTGCATCCTATTTGGAGTAAAACAGGAAACCATATATATTTCTCTGTGCAGAATAATTAAGAAAATTATTATTACTATTAAAATGGGACAAATTAAAGCTTGACTGGTTCAATGGACAACAAGCTTATGATGGCCATTGAGAAGAAAGGTGGCTACACAGGACCTTAAACTTGGTGAAGTGGGCTGTGCGGAATGCTTATGGGAGTTTTACTTACACAAAAATGTTCTGAGGGGAGAACAAGAAATGATTGGTTCAGAGAGTCAACCTATCACATTGTAGAAGAGGTAGGTCCAAGTAATTAGAGGAGGTGGGACCAAGACATTTGATTGGTTGGTCCCACCTCTTCTAGTTGCTTGGACCCACCTCTTCTATAATCTGATTAGTTTTCCATCTGAACCAATCATTTTTTCCAATAATTCATTATTCCTTATATAGAACTAAGACTTTTTTATTATTATATCTGTTGATGGTGAAGAGAGAATAATCCACTTTAAAAAAGTTTCTGATTGCCTAATAACTGTATACACTGTTAATCAAGTGTTTCTCTTTTATTTTTGTTTGTGGTAGACTAATGTAACATGTAAGCAATAAATTTGCTTGGACCAAAAGAAAATGGCTAAATTCACTTTTATAAGTCTTTCGCAAAAAAAATTAAAATCCAGGAGTAGTACTTGCCTAATAATTCTGCACACAGTATACATTGTGCGTGTTTTACTGTAGTTACTGGTCTGCAGACTGGTACTGGGGCTTTAGATGGATTCTCCCCCACCTCCCATTTTTGTATGATGTAAACCAGTCTGCGGACATCAGAATGTTGGGAACCCCTATATTACAGGGTTCAAAGTAAGAAGACAGTATTGATGGGACGAAGGCTTTCTGTAGTCTATCTGGTCTCTGGCTTTTTGGGTCGCCAGGGTTGCACAGGCACAAGTTTGCCATGGTAAATGCTGCTAACATAAAGGTGAGTTTTACACTAGAACTAAATGAGGTGAGTGTACATCAAACTAGTGAGATGAATACAGTACAGAGCAGACTGCAGTCTTCATGTATGCTGGAAAAGGTACACATTTGGTATCCTGATCAGTCTGTAGTATATGCAGCTTTGATCATGTCACAGTGTGTAATGGGAGAGGAAAGGCAGGAAAGGATGTTCTACAGGGAGGAATGTCAGTTTCATCCAGCATAAACTCGAGCTGGCAGAGTCCATCACTCAGAGACTCTTTATGAGTGTATACAGGTTCAGGATAAGGGACAGAGGGGCATCCATCACCATTTTGCTGCCATCAGTTCTCTGTTCTCTTTTTCCCCAGTTGGATATGTTTAAAGGAGATGCTCTTTTCATTGCTTCAGCTTTTCACAGTGTGCTTCTGGAGGTGGTCAAGCTAGGAATGGGGACTGAGTGTGTTTGGGGGGACGGGGGGTTTACATGTCAGTAAGGAGAAAAGAGAATCGGCCCATGGGATGTACGAATGGGCCCCGGAGCGGGTCTGAGGACGGCATGGCTGAGGGGCGGGCCTTGCAGCAGATGATGGTGGAGATGAGGGGCGGGGCCTGCAGCCCGGAGGGCCAGGGGATTGGAGGAGGCAGCGGCTGCCATCGCTGCAGCAACAGCCAGGGGATTGGGCAGAAGGGCAGCCCCCAAAGCTTTGGTGAGATCCTTAGAGAAGGACAGGGAGGTCTGAGGCAGGAGAAGGCATGTGAAATGTGGAGAGTCCAGAGATATTGGCATGAAGGAAAGAGAAAAGGGGAAATTAATCATTAAAACTATGGAACTCGCAATAAATATTATAAAATAATAAAATAATTATTTTTTTTCCTTTTCTTCAAATACCCCTGCTAACTAATTATTTCTATTAAAAAGAACCATGTTTCTGTGAGTCTAAAACTGTCTATGAAATGGTGCAAGTTTTGTTTATTGTGTGCTACGAGCAAATGTGCATGACAGTGCTTCCTGTCTGACTGAAATTACATTACATCAATAATGAAAATGGGTGGAAAGAGAAATTCTATCTCTCTCTATATATATAACACATATATATTGTTCTGGAAATGGTTCTTAATGATAATGCATTTGATTTCTGAATGATTTTACAAGAGGAGTTGAGGATGCAGTTTCACCAAAGCAGGCCTAGGCTGCCTAATGATTAATAAAGGGGGATTTGGGACAGGCAAACATTACCGTGAGGTCTGCAACCCTGTGTTTTTTGTGACGACTGAGGAGAGGGTTGGGCTTCCCAGCGACCCCATCCCGGTGCCGCCGGCTTGATATGTGCTGCAGTGGAGACAGAGAGGAGTGAAGGGTCCATGTGCATCACATTACACCAGTCAAGGGACCGGGTGCAGCTCTGACAGTCATCCCAGCCAATCGCCACTTTCGCCTGATGATTCCAGAGTCTATTGGAAAAGGACGCTCTGGGGAATGGACAACTGACAGGTTACACAGATCGAAAATGAAATGTGCAGAGATAGACTGAAGTGGGGAGGAAGGGTGAACAAAGGAGACAGGAACTTGAAAATAAGACTCAGCTGGAGACAGGACTCTGCTAACTAGTAACTGAAGGTGAAACTACAACAAACTTGAGGATTGGTGGCAGGAATCCAGTGGACTCGGAATTAGGTTATGCAACTCGGCCTAACTAGGAATTAAGAGATGAGACTGAGATAACCTAGGAATTAGGAAAACGGAACCAGAAGAGGGACAGGTACAGGGACAGACACAGAGACAGACACAGACACAGGCACAAAGACAGGGACAGGTACAGACAGAGAAACATATACAGATACAGACACAGAGACAGGTACAGGGACAGATACAGGAACAGGTACAGAGCCAGGGACAAGCAGGAGCACAAGTTATAAAAGGACATTGTGGAGGATATTTGGAGTGGGACGATCATCACTGGTTACAAGCAGGCTGGAAATCTTGAGGTATAGAGGAACATGGACAGGACTATGAGATGACTCTCTGGAAGACCAGCTGCATGGTATCAGTGTCAGCAAAGGGATGCTCCTGCACCCTTACCAACTTTATCATGAAGATCTTTGTGAGGCTGGTCTTGAAACAACTCTTCACAGACCCCCTGGACCACTGGCACATGTCCTACCAGGCATAATAATCTAATCTACATACTCCACAGAATTCATGCCCACCTGATTTCATGCCCAGGAGTGATTTAAACAGAACAAGAAGCCATTATCACAGCTCAGTTGTGTAGCTCTTATGGCAAGTCAACATTTCTTTCTTGTATCTCACATTGTGCCCCTCTGGGCATTTGTTTCTTATTTGATTTTGATTTTCTGTTTGTTCTTGCTCGTTCTTCCAGTTCCTATTCTGCCTCCTGCTGGGTCCAGCTTCCCATTTCCTGGTTTTTGTTTCCTGGATGGTTCCTGTCTCCTGTGCTCACCCTTTCTCCACACTTGAGGCTTTCACCTACACATGCTGTGACAAAGCTGTCCTACCAGGTGCATACGATTGGTTGCCTGCTTTCTGGGGTTTCTATTCCATCAGATTCAGGGACTGTTGGGCAGTTGGCGGCAGTTGGGTGGGACAGTCCAATTTGGGTTGATATCCATTTTGTTTACTTACTTGTCTGATAATAACAGAAGTTGCAGCAAGTTCTCTGAGTCTGGTGCAACATTAATGGCAAAAATAATCCATCCATCCATCCATCCATCCATCCATCCATCCATCCATCCATCCATCCATCTATCTTTCATTTTAAATCTGTTGTTGTTCTTATATGCCTGTCACAGTGCAGGTTTTACAGTCCATGCATATACAGACGCTCCTCTACTTATGAACCTTCAACTTATGAACTTTCAGACACAAAGGACTGTAAGTCCAAAATGTGTTCCTTGGGCTCCCGTTTCCTGTCCGCAACATCAATTTTTTTTTCTGCGCATCAATTCCGTCTAGTATGACTCCTGGCCGCTACTCTCGCCATGCAGCAGCGTAGCGTGCGTACTCCCAGCATCCTAGCATATATCCTTAAAATGATGTTGAATAACGACTTACGAACATTTTAGGTTACGAATGGACATTCGGAACATAACTCATTCGTAAGTAGAGGAGCGTCTGTATTTATATAGTATGTCATTTTCTATTACACCTGTTTTCCTACATGAACTGACTTCTACTCGAGTGTCTCTCACCTGGCTCTGTGACTCTCACCTGTTTGAGCTGCAGCTCTGAGTTGACCCTCACATTGCAGATCTCACAGTGGAAAGTGCGTTCCTGAGTATTGGGGTCAGTCACTGTCCCTCCCTGGTCACTGATTGGTTTAGGGCCCAGCCGAGGGTACGCCTTGATGGGGCCTAAGCCACTCCGAGCCTCCAGGATGGTTTTGTGTTTCGTACCTGAGGTGGCACACAGACGACAAAAGAGACTCCTGAGGTTGCAGAAAAAACCAGGCCCCTAGCAGAACAGGCAAGTCAGTTGTTCACCTACGAAAGATTGAAGTGAATAAAAAAAATCACCACAGCAACACGTGGGTAAAGAACTCCCTTCCCCATTTACACATTAATCTATGCTATACTTCAGCTTCTCCAGACACTCCATCTTGTAGTCTCCAGGACTGTTATAGACTCTCCATGATCCTGTACTGGGGGCATTACAGTCGACCCTTCCACACCGAGGGATTTAGGGACTCGGGCCCCTGCGGTCTGGAAAAACCACATGAAATTCTTTGGTCTCATTGACGAGGGAAGCAATCAAGCGAATGGAACGAAGCAAAATAATGCAAGAAATGTGGGATTCAAAGTTCAGTGTGAGATCACTCGCGTGAGAGGCTGAGATAAACACGCTTGACGCACTGTACACATATTTTACAAATTTATGAATTACTAAACTGAAGGCTTATTATGAAATAAATACAACAAGACTATTCAGTCACTTGGTACTAACTGTTAGAAATTAAATTACAGACAAGCTGAAGGCATTTTTTCTTATTCTTCACATCTGACATTATATCTCAGAAATTCGTTCACATCTAAGTCTGTAACAATCTGTAACAAATAGTCCCTCCACAGTCCAAATACATGCTGAGGTTAATTGGAGTTACCAAATTGCCCGTGTGTGTGTGTGAGTGAATGGTGTGTGTGTGTGTGTGTGTGTGTATGTGAGTGAATGGTGTGTGAGTGAATGGTGTGTGTGTGTGTGTGTATGTGAGTGAATGGTGTGTGAGTGAATGGTGTGCCCTGTACTGGGTTGGCACCCCATCCTGTGTTGTTCCCTGCCTTGCATAGCCTCTGTGATAAGCTCTGGCCCCCACATCATGCTGAATAGGACAAGTGGTTACAGAACATGGATGGATGGATGGATGGGTGGATGGATGGGTGGATGAACAGATAGTAACAAATAAAGTAAGCATGTTTGGGATAAAAGGTGCATCATGATTCATTAATTATGAACTAATATGAGATCAATATTTAACTTGTGTTATTCGTTCCTTCAGTAGTTGACAATGGTTTACAGAATTATCATATATAATAACAAATATAGTAACTGCTTGAGATAAAATGTCTCACAATTCATTAATAATAAATAGACATAACAGAATGTAACTAAGACTTAGTTTGTAGTTAATTAATACATAAGAAATAACATAACAAGTGTTTCAGATTTATTTTTTGCAAACAGGAAGTGCAACAGAATGAGTTGGTGAACGAATCAGAAGGAATTTTTTTAGGTGAACTGAATCAAACGAACTGTGTCTCGAAAACAGTAATTTTTCACATCCTTATCCTTCACCATAAGCATATATATTCAGTTCAAGGGGTGGTGGAGGGAATATAAAAAAAGAAAAAAAAGGGAAAAAAAAAAAAAGAGAAATAAAAATTCAGTCCCAGGTTTACTTCTCCGCCAATCATATGCTCGCTTGCATGACCTTATATGCCTCACTGCCTCTTTCAGTGGCCGTGGTCAAGGGGGGAAGTCACATTTCTGAGGCCACATGGAAGAAAGTAAAGAACGAATCTTTGCAGGGATGTGATCGTGAGTGTACAGTCCCTCTAAGGGACTCATTCCCTGAGAAGGTCCCATCATTATTAATTACATAAATGAACATTCGTGCCAGTACAGGAATGCAGTATGAATTATGAACACAACAATGTAACTGCAGTCTGTTTTCCCACTAGAGGGACACAGTGCTCTATTGCATCAGAACAATTCCGCTTAGCTTAAACTCAGAGGTGAACACGGTGCCATGGCATGTTTATTGTTTCCATGCTGATTTTAAGATAAACAATATTTCCATTTCAGTAATGGGCTGTACTTCCCTTCATCCTCTTTCAGAGTTAGTTTCTCCACACTGACCCCCACGGACTAGTTGAGAGCCACAGAGGAATCAAAGGGTGAACTTCAAATAATTCTTTTACTTTATATCATAAGCAGTGTCATGGTTCACAAGATTGTTGGGCTGTTTTGTTTAAAAATTCCAGTAATTTCTCCAGAATCCACAGGTGCCATTATATGAAAACCCTGACAAACATAATGATGAATCTGGACGGGCACAGAACCAGTGATTTCGGTCATAGATAAATATGCACACATTCCTAATACCTGCAATATGACAGTGAGTAGCCAGTATAGCTCACAGTTCCCTGAGCTCAAGGGTTGAATTCCACCCCTGTTGTATGTGTGCCTGTCTGCTGTATGTGTGCCTGTCTGCTGTATATGTGCCTGTCTGCTGTATGTGTGCCTGTCTGCAGTATATGTACCTGTCTGCTGTATGTGTGCCTGTCTGCTGTATATGTGCCTGTCTGCTGTATGTGTGCCTGTCTGCTGTATATGTGCCTGTCTGCTGTATGTGTGCCTGTCTCATGTCGGTTTCCTCGCACAGCAGAGTGATTTGTGGTACGTCTTCTTGAAGATGGATGATCACTTGTGTTTATCTAGTTTTATGTGAGCTCCTTTGTTTAGTGCTATGGGCCTCACATCAAGACGGTTACACCTTGAGTCACAATTTATTTTGCTTGCCACCACAGGTTGTAGAGTAAATTGACATCCTGAGATCATTCAGAACTTAATTTCTGTAGCATTCCGAATGTGAACGACTGTTCTGCAGCTCTGTTAGCAGACCAATCCTCAGTTATCACTCATTGCTTGGTGCATCAGAGAGGTGGTGACGGCGATCCAAGGTGAGAGCGTATGCTGAGGTGGCTGTAGATGAGGGATCTCAAGGCTGCTACTTCTGGCTGCTGCCATGGTTACACACCAGACCCCCTGGCACGTATCTGCGCATGTTAAAGAGCTGCTGTCCAGGGGATCCAGTAAACACTGATTCCTGTGATGCCACAATAACAAAAAATGTCCCCAGCTTCTGCCTTTTCGCACAGGCTTACTTCTGTGGTCAAATAGTCTCATAATTCTATTTAAATGGCTGTCGTAAAACTTCCCAGGCTGGAAGGTGTATGATACTGCTTATCTGGATGTCATTTAATTCAAAGAAGATTCAAATAAGGATGCAAGAAGACAGAATTTGGCAGGGACACTTTCTGGCCTTAGATGAAGGGGCCCATAGCCATTTGGTTCAATTCAGCTTCAATTCAGCTTCAATTCAGCTGATTTTTATAGAGTGCTCTGCATAAATTGCCAGGCCCGAGTGCCTTAACACATTAGCAGAACTGAAACAAGTCTTCCATCCATCTATTTCTGTGCAGAGACAGGGATACCAGGTTGGATTTAGTAAGCATATTTAGCTAATGAAACTAAAGTAAACACACTTATAAATGCACTTTTCGAACCAACAGCAAGAGAGCAAGAGCTTTTTTTTGTGTAAACCAACAATGTAACTCATTTTACATAGAAAAATATTTTACAATCACACTTATTTTTATGGCAAGCGCTCTTTCATGGCGCAGTATTCACCCGTCCAGCACCTCTTGCAAGTTCGCCGCGGGCGGTATGAATGTGAAAGTGAACTTTTCAACTGCACCGAGCAATTTGACGCTTGCCATTTGGACACAGTCTAAGAAAACAGAATTGGAGAGCTCTGTGTGTGTGCATACAAGCGTCCACAATTGTTATTCCATTTTGTTTCCTTTTCAGATTCGTTTTACCTTTATTAACCATTTTTATTTCAGTTTGTATTCTTACTGAATTTCAGTTTCTATTTTTACTTTTAGTGTAGTTTTAGGAGCCCTTGGTAGATTCCACCAGCCTGGTGTGTGGGGGGTGGGGTCAATTGGCAATCAATTACACAGTCTGGTTTACATTTCATTCCAGATGCCAGATTCCGTACCTCTGACCTAGAGCATAGTCTTAAAAATATATATTTCTAACACCGTTATCAGTTTCACTGTAGCAGTGTCCATCTGTTCTAGAAGCATCTATTTAACTCCAGCAGTAAAAAGGTGGCACTTTTCATCCCCAGTGACCAAATTGAAAAATATTTCAAAGGGAATGCTGGGGGTCAAATCTTTGTGGGGGGTGGTCTTACAGGTATATATTTTGCAGTTTGCTCTTTACAGATAGGTGCCTATTAAGTCTTACGGTTACTGGTGATAAAACATTGTAAGCTGAAGCATGATTTAATCTACCAAGGGGATACGTAATCTTGTCTATTTGAGACACTTATCATAGCCTGTATTCACTATTGATTATTTAGAGTAGGGTAGCCCATAGCTTATTAGCAGGTTCTTAAACTCAGAAAGTTAAAAATAGAAACCACATATTTTCAGTCCTACTCATTTTTCATTTCAGTTAGTTTTTGGAATTTCAGTTTTGTTTTCATGTCTCACTTTTAGTTTAGTTTAAATTTTGATTAACAAAATGCTTTTATCATTTTCGTTTCAATATTCCCTGACGATAATAACCTTGGTCTACATGCACGTGTGAATGTTTGTGAGTGTGCTTGCGTGCGTGAACGTGATCTCACCCTTATTGTGGGCCTCCAGCTGGGACAGCGAGTTTACGGCCACCTTGCACAGTGAGCAGTACAGCAGTTTCTTGGCCTTGTCCTCCTCAGACTCAGGGGCCCCAGCAGCGGGGCCCGGGGCCGGCTGGTCAGGGCGAGGGCCGCCGCAGCCGAGGGGAGGGGAGGATGAGCACGGTGACAGAGGCTTAGCGGAAGGGGTCAGGTGTGCAGAGAGCTGGAGCACGGGAGGATCTGGGCTGAGAGGGGCAGGCGGAGGTAGGGGGTAGGGGAGAGAATCTGCCCCATGTAAGGATGGGAGGGGGGAGGATTTCTCTGAAACACAAAAGAGAAACAGACAAAAAACATCTTAAATACACCATTTAGTGATTCACCTATAGGACAAAGAATATTTCTGAATGGTTCAGAGATCTGCTAAGGATGCCTCCTGGATCCCTCCCTGGGGAGGCGCTTGGGAATGAGGAGGCCCCGGGGAGAGGGAGGTCTGGGCATCCCTACTCAGACTGCTGCCTCTGTAACCCCAACCCAGATAAGCAATGGATGATGGATGGATGGATGGATGGGCTCACTTGCGCTCATTTTATATGACTATTAATAGGTTACAGCTGCCTGCCAAATGATTACAATTTAGTCCACACAAAACAAATGACACTGGCAAATAGTGCTGTATAGTACTGAAACCATTAAAGTTGGCACTACCTCCTGTGGACACATATGACAAAACTTTGACAGACCAGTTACACATAACTGTTGGCAGTTTTGCCTAATCAGACTGCATCAGCTGTAATGAAAAGAGCTACCTACTCCGAGCAGGGTTTATTGTATAGGCTGTGGGGGCTCTCCGCCTCGATGCATGTCATGTGCCTTGATGCCTGCTTCTATGTGCTTCTAAAGAAAACGATGTTAAAATGATCTTCATACTGGTGTAAAATTATATTATCTGTCAATGTGTGTCAGGCATTTAAGAGCCATTTAGAAACCTCTCCTAAAGTCACCTCAGTGACCATACACCAGTGTATTTTTGATTTAACTACTATCCCACCATATCTGACTAGTCCGTATGTCACTGTACACAGTACTGTAGAATCACAACTTAATAGAACATCAAATATTTTTCAACTGAACATCTTGCTGCCACAATTTCAATGACTCAAGGTTACTTGAATAACATGATAATCAATGTGCCAGACTTGTCAAAAGAAAGGGTAGACAGGCACAATATAATGTAATGCCATTAAGAAAAGACTAAGGAAAAGGCTGAAATCTAGGGCAGTGTTTCCCAATCCTGGGGGGAGCAAAAATGTGGACTGTTTGGCGGGGAGCTAGGAGGGAGCAAAAACATAGTAGTGCGTATGCTTGTTATTACAGTAGTGCGTATTCTCATTATTACAGTAGTGCATATGCTCATTATTACAGTAGTGCGTATTCTCATTATTACAGTAGTGCATATGCTCATTATTACAGTAGTGCGCATGCTCGGTATTACAGTAGTGCGTATGCTCATTATTACAGTAGTGCGTATTCTCCTTATTACAGTAGTGCATATGCTCATTATTACAGTAGTGCGCATGCTCGGTATTACAGTAGTGCGTATTCTCGTTATTACAGTAGTGTCAGTAGTGCATATGCTCATTATTACAGTAGTGTGTATTCTCATTATTACAGTACTGCCAGTAGTGCATATGCTCGTTATTACAGTAGAGGGTATGCTCGTTATTACAGTAGAGGGTATGCTCGTTATTACAGTAGTGCCAGTAGTGCATATGCTCATTATTACAGTAGTGCGTATTCTCATTATTACAGTAGTGCGTATGCTCGTTATTACAGTAGTGCGTATGCTCGTTATTACAGTAGTGCGTATTCTCATTATTACAGTAGTGCGTATGCTCGTTATTACAGTAGTGCGCATTCTCGTTATTACAGTAGTGCGTATGCTCGCTATTACAGTAGTGCATATGCTCATTATTACGAGCTATTGTATGTAGGTGAAATTTTGAATACAATAGGTTATATGGCAGTCTGTTTGTAAGTACGAATATTCCGTAAACCGGACATTCTTGACCTGGGGACTGCCTGTACATTTTTATCTTTATAGAAACGAAACCTACAGTTACACCACAAGAATATCAGACGAGAAGGACAGAGTTGGATTATAACTGTTTAAAAACTCAGCCGCCTGACACAATTTCACTCTTGGCTTTATATGACTAAAATGCTGAGCCCCATGTTAATTCATTACTCTAATCCATAAAACGAAGTGAAGCTTATATAAACAAAATGTTTCGCCTACAGTCACAGCATGTTTTGTTTTGAACAATTATAAAACACATTTTAATCCAATAAAGTGCCTCCATCAATCAAGCAGCCGCAACAAAGCCAACGTTGTGAAAGCCTGTATATATAAAACTGAACATTTGTAAAGCTACACAGAGACACACACAGATATGTTAAAAGCACAGAACTGTTTGTTATTTTTGAGTAATAGATCTGGTTTACATTATTATGTAGACATCTCATCATGCATTGTTTAACTGAGCAAATTCTATATATAGATGTATTATATGTAATATGTAAAACAGAACATTTTGTGTTTTTTGCCGCCAGTGACTGTAAAAACCTGGCACACCCAGCACTGGTGTGTTGACAGAAGTATTTTGTCTCAGATGTATTAGACAAACATTGTGAATAAATCAGCAAACATTCAGCAAACATTAAACGTGCTACAGGCAAAAGCTGCACTGCGCAGCCCGGCATGAAGCACAAGGCCTTACTCTGCCTGTCTCCATATGACACGCTTGGTCCACCACTCCCAGCAAAACCAAAGCTTGTTGAACTGTAGCCAAAGCTGCCCCCCATCCCCACCCCCACCCCCACCCACACAGGCTC
>JAODJU010000038.1:3878350-3885850 GCA_026776725.1 Gnathonemus echidnorhynchus
GCTCCCATCTCCCCCCACCAGAGCAGCTGGAAACTCCCACAGATCAAGTCAGAGTTTTGTTTTGGAGACCAGAAACACAGGAAAATGTCAAAACAACAAGCTTTATTAAATACATGAACAAGTAACAAGGGAGTAGAGGCAGTGGTAGTGAAAGCCATCTCAAGTGAAGCAATCGGACAGGAAATGGTGACCCCTCCCTTACATCTGATGTCACATTCAGACCAAAGCACACTACTTCTCACCGCCCATTGAAGGCTGTTTTTATACATACTGCAGACTTTCAGTAATTTCTTATTTTTAATGCTATAAACTGGAAATATGGTAAAAATAGAGCCGAGTTAGAGTGAACCTGGTAAACTGATGATAATCCAACACCCCCTGTACCATATAAGGTAATTAGTAATGAGATTCATCCCATCACGAAGAGTAATTCGGCTTTTAACACTGTTGGTTTGCGCAGTAATATGTATTCTTCAGAATACAGCTTGGAGAATACCTTTCAAAGAACATTTCACCCATGTTTGGTTCTATCATTCCTCTTGTTTTATTGCACTTTGTGCTATTCAGCATTTTTAAATCTGCCTGTTGGTTAGGTTAAGTATCTCTTTAAGATGTGCCACAGCACTGAATCTAAACCTGAATCATTTGGACCATGAATCCAGGTGCTAAATTGTTGCTTCATGTGGCCACTACCTGAAAGACTACTGATGACACTTCTGCAATAGCCTTATCCCATGTGGTCCTTAGCAAGTCTCCGGTCCTTCAGACCAGCTGTGCAGGTTTCTTGCTCTTAAACATTGACTTCCTTTCCCGTTAAATTGTAATCGACCCATAATTTCATGATTCTCATTTTTCATGATTCTCTCACATGTTTTGATTTGATTGACTCCTTAAAAGATGTTTCTCAGATATCTCCTTCTATTTTCAGAGGTTCTTTCAGTGGCCACTAATGTTTTCCATGACCACATGCCAAGATAAACATGTAACCTTTTCCTGAAAATCATTATGATCTTAACAGCACTACTCTACGTCACTCAAGGGATTGTTAAGAGCAGCTCAAAACCTTTCAAACCGGAATTGGTACTTGACATATAGAGGATGGGTGGTGGACAAAGGGGTGTTCTGACCTCACAGGTGACAAGATGTTCCAGGCAACTTTTAAATTTTTTTTTAACTTATCTCACAGTGCTGACCTGAATACAACTTCATACATACTATATGTACATCATGCATTTTTAAATACAGGCAGTCCCTAGGTGAAGAACATCTGACTTATGGACAACTCGTACATATGAGGCATTAATTAACCAGTAACTAAGTGTTCGTTAAGTACTGATCCCATGTTCATCATTAATCAATCATGACAGTTCATGTATTTCATGGGGAAACCTACAGTATATTAGTTCATCATTTGTTCTTGAGCAGTAAATTAATTACGAGACTTTTGCCCCCTCAAGTGGTCTTATCATTATTAACTAATTAGTTAACTGTTGGTGCCTGAATGGAATACATGAACTGTCATGATTTATAAATGATGAGTAAAGCATGGGATCAGTACTTAACTAATACTTACTGGTTAGTGGTTAATTAATCCATTAAGTAAACATGTACTACTACATACTGACATGTGTGATTCAATGTTCTCTGATCATATGCCTGTTTCATTTGAGATTTCTCCGCCGTGTTATATCACTAAGCCGAGCGTTCCAGTACATCGCCGTCGGATGATTACTTCCTCCACTGCTGCGTACTTTTCTGCCGCTTTTAAAAATGCTGAGCTGCTTTTGAACCCCCCAAAATATATTGGACACTGTTACTCCCTTTAAAACCCTGCGTCTGAAACCTAAACTGAACCCTGGCTGGATGACACCACTCATTCAGTCAGATGAGAATGCAGGAGGGCTGAGCCAAAGTGGAAGAAAAATAAGTTGCGAGTGTCTTTCAACATACTAAAGGAAAACTGGTGCAGGTATCAGAAAACTGTCAAAACTGAAAAGACTCGGTATATCTCTGACATTGTTTCAAAGAATTGTCATAAACCTGCTGTTCATTTTAGTATCATTAACACTACGCTTAATCCCACACAAGTCCACTGTTTAGAGGCCTCCCATGACACATGTTAGATGTTTCTGCAATTTTTTTGAGGGTAAGATTACTAACATTAGAGCACTTACTGTACCCCCTTCCTATGACCCATCAACCGCTGTTTCCCGCTCAGCCCTTTAGCCGTTTTGAATCTGTGTCTCTTCCTCTTTCTGATGAAATCATTCCGCATATGAAATTATCAGCCGGCGCCATAGATGCTGTTCAACCTTGCCTACTTATAGAGACTTTTGAGACTATTGGACCAGTCTTGCTGCAGGTTTTGTTCCAGAGCAATTTAAATGTACTATTGTGTAACCTTTGATTAAAAAAATCTAATTTAATCTCAGTTTTCTCAAATTGCAGACCAATTTCCAAGCTCCCATTTCTGTCCAAATTTCTAGAAAAACTTGTTCTTTTACAATTGCAATCTTATCTGGACAGGCACAGTATTCTTGAACATTTTCACTGATTATGGTGATCATGCTATCTTGATTCCTTTAGATCTTATAGCAGCATTTAATACAGTTGATCACAACATACTCATCTGCTGCCTGGAGCATATTGTGGGCATTAAAGGCATCACATTGGAGTGGTTTAAATTTTACTTGCCTGACAGAATCTTTTCTGTCAGCATAGGTGACTGTGTCTCCTCCTCAGAACCCCTCCACTGTGGAGTCCCCCAAGGATCTATCCTGGGACATATCCTTTTTTCTCTGTACATGCTTCCCCTAGGACCCTATTTTAAGAAAACATGGCATTTCTTTTCATTGTTATGCACACAACACCCAGATCTACTCGGCTTTGAAATGGAAAGATACCAACTTTTTAAAACCATCGCTGGACTGCCTGGAGGACATCAAAGTCTGGGTGGCCTTAAATTTTTTAAACTTCAATGACAGTAAAACCGAGGTCCTCTGAACCTTTTATTAAGTCCTCCGCAAAGAATTTGGCTGTGTTTATGGATACCAATTTTAAAATAGACAAACAGATCAGCTCAGTGATAAAGTCGAGCTTCTTTCAATTAAGCCTTTAATCCAAAGTCGAGCCCGTCTTACCAATTGGTGATTTTGCAAAAGTTACACAAGCGTTTATTTTATCTTGGCTTAATTACTGTAACGCCCTGTATTCAGGGGTCAGCCAAGCTTCCCTCTCCTGTCTGCAGCTGGTACAGAATGTTGCAGCACATCTCTTAACAGGCACTAAGAGGCATGACCACATCAAACCAGTATTTGCATCCCTCCACTGGCTTCTGATACAGTTTCGGATAAAGTACAAGATTCTCCTGTTCACCTTTAAAGCTATTAGAGAACTTGCTCCTAGTTACCTTATTGACATGATTACTCCTTATACCCCAGCTAGCTCTGCTGATCTGTTCTTGTTGACCGCTAGAAAGTCTAGGCTAAAACAGAGCGGTGACCAGGCCTTTTCTGTCCTGGTCCCTAAACTGTGGAGTGTCTTACTACTGAATGTTAGAATGGTCCCCTCGCTGCCTGTTTTTAAGTCTCTTCTAAAAACACACTTTTATTGCTTAGCTTTTAATTCAGTTTGAGAGTTGTTTGATTATCAATTGTCACTGTTTTTAAGTATCTTAGTGTTTTTGTTTATTCGTTCCTTTTATTGTCTTTTAAATTGCTCTTGCTACATTGCTTTGTCATTTCATGTTGTTTTTAATGGTATATTGTCTGTACAGCACTTTGGATTCAACTCCTGTTGTTTAAAAGTGCTCTATAAATAAATAAACATAAACAAACATAAACATAAGTGTGACCAGTAAAAGTCCAGGTCAGGTTTTTTGTTTCAACCAACCAATTGAGCGTAAAGAGTCACATTGGCAGAGTACTCAACTGGTTGGTTGAAACAAAATCTTGGTCTGGATTATAATTTTCTGGAACTGAACTATCCACCTCTGCTCTTTTTCCCATTGATCTTCTTTGTTAGTTCTGTAGAATAGTTCTATCATTTATCTTCTCTCCAGTGTTTATAGATGCTGAGTACTGGCTGAAGCCATGCTGACATGTTGGCCTGGGTCCATCTCTATTCCCGTGCTGCTTCCCTGTAAACGGAGCAGCCTGCTTCTCATTAGAGTTAGTTGATTGACTCATAAACTTCAACCATCTGTATTCCAGAATCTACAGCCCAAAGGAATGTGATGGACAAACAGCCAAGAAGAAATGGCCAAATATTCCACACGAATGTGAGGCGAAACACTTGCTTGGAAATGCACGTGAAAACGCTCTGGGAACAACTGCATTCTGTCTTTAACAGACTGTGCATTTTATTATAATTTGAAGTTCTTGTTTCTACAAAACTGTTATAAATTAAAAGGAAGGATTTTTTTATTTTTCACACAGGTCAAGTCATAAAAAATATTTTGAAAATAAGCTTTATATATTCAAGCAAACAGGAAAAAAAAACTGCTGATGTAGTTTCATGTTAAAAACTCAGAATTAGTCAAACTGAGGTTTGCAGATCCTAGGATAATAGATGTTTAAAATGCTTTGAAGTCCCTTGACCTGCCGATTGGGGGGGGTCATGCTCACCTGAGATGTTTGGGCTGTCAGGGGCCGCAGGCAGGGCCCCCGATGGAGATGGGGAGGTGACAGGAGCCGGGGGGGTCCTGCTGGTCTCCTGGGGTCGGCTTTTAGACGTCTCTATGCCCTTGACTCGCCTTGCATGCCGGTTCCCCTTGTAATGGGCCTCTGCTTGGCTCTGTGAGGGAGGGGGAAAGACCGACGCTTAGGGGTTTGGGTCAGCATGTCGTGTGAGGTGTGGAAGGTGCTGTGAGATGTTGACAATTACTGTCATGCTGAAACGACGAAACATGGCGTGATGACACACTGACACTGAACGCAACTGCAAGGACCATCCTAGCATTAACCAAATATGACTGTGCAGAACTGGAACTGGGTTCTCAGAGGATAGTCTGCATAGTGAACAACCATGTCAGACGGGGAACAGGTATCTTCTTTGGGTTGGATCGCAGTAACTGTACCAGTGTTGTTAAAAAAGGAATCGAACGTAACACCAATGTGGGTGTTGTGCAAGTGCTGTAAACAACAAGGTCTAGACCAGATGATTGGGGGTGATATAAAACAGCAACCATTTATTGTGCAAGCAAACAAGGAACATTTCAAGCAACTAATCACAATCCTGCCAGGATGCTCCCTGCTCCCCCGCCCCCCCCCAATCAGGAATATCGTACAGCCTCCAATCCCTGTACTATGCATTAAGACAGAGGGTATAGTTGGATATAATAATAGTACAGTATAATGATAAACAGCTGGCATGCCAGCAATGTGTGATGGCTAACCCCAAAACAAATTAACTCAAAAATGCTTGTGTGCTGTACTCATTAAATGCACAGTCATCACTGCTAAAGACAAGAACAGATAACGTGTATTGTTCTGGCAGATGACTGTGGTACAAGCTAATTTTCTTGGCCTAAAAGATCATGGACAGGAGTGTCACTAGAGATTTATGAAAGGGGGGGGGGGGTTAAGGCTTTACTAGGGAGTGTGATTTTAATGACAGTGAATGAGAACACACTGTTTAAACTAATTAGTGTACATTTATTTTGGGGGTGGGGGTGGGTCTAAAAAACATTCTAGGGAGACTAACGCACCCCTAAAATGGCCCGAGTGATGCCTCTGATGACAGATACAAAAAGCAGCCATTGTGTTGGCTAAGTAACAGAGGGTTGAGGGTCTCAGGGTCACTGGATACTGAGATAGCTGTTTATTAGGGTAGGATCGCTCTTTAACCCTCAATGGGTCCTTGTTAAAAAGTTACGTTCCAGGTCCTTGGGGTTCAAATTGCACCCCTATTCGTTGGCATATATAATTCAATGGTACCAAGCTCAAATTCAATGAACTAAAGTTAAGATACGTTTATTAGTTAACTGCACGATGCATGCACAGATTTTGCAGTGAGATATTGCAGTTAAAGGGGTTGCGGCAGTGGGGGGGCAGCGGAGGGGACTGGTCATATAGCCGACCCCTTCACTGTCGCGATGTAAGCGCCATTTTAATTAAGGACCAGGGTGAAGATTGCAGTAGCTGGGATTATTCTATATCAGCAGGTATTAAAACTGCTGTTTGTTGTCTTCTCAGGTGTAAATCAGCTAATGATTAAATCAGAGCAGTATTCACACCTCAGCCCACTATCGTAGGACAATGAATGACCCTATAAGTGACCCCTGGTGTAGTGATATGCTGTAGAGGAGGTATAATAAAAACAAGACAGAAACTCTATACTCTCCAGCTGCCACGGTGCGTTATCTGAGGTTAATCTACAAAGAATAAAACAAAACAGAACACTGTTAAATGAGGCCCTTGGGATCCAAGTGCAATCTTTGCTTCCTGGATGGGAGAGTAAGTACTGATCTGGTTCTGTCAAGTGTTATTCTAAAGTGCCACAACCTGCCTTTAAGAATAATCCATCAAACCATCAATCCATCCTATATTCATAGAATTCATATCAATGGGAAATGTTTTTATTATGCTGTGTTATTGATGTATTGCTGATTTTTACAGAATTTGGAACTGGGCTACATTTCGTTAATTTCATCTAATACAAAATGCGAGTTAAAATATTTAAACATAATTAAGATGCAAAGCTTTCTGAGAGGGTTGACAAACCAATACCATATATTTGTTTTTATAAAAAGATCCACATATATATAGAATATTTATTTATTGTCATAAATAATACAGGCACAATAATATGCATCCATCCATTTGATCACAGGGGATTGGAGTCTATCCAAGGCAGGAACCAGCCCAGGAGGGGGCGCCAACCCATCGCAGGACACACATCTGTCACATGATGACACAGGGAGCCATGGTGGAGACTTAAGCCCAGTTCCCAGAGGCATGAGACAACAGCACTAACCACTGTGTCACCGTGCCACCCTCAAAACAGGAAGTGCAAGGGGAAATTTAATACTAAGACAAGGGGGCATCACAGGGCAAAGATGCTGGAATAGTTGCCCGTACCCTCATGCCTGAAGCAGATGTCTCTGAGTTAAACTGGGTGGAAGAATGCTTAGTGCATCATTGCTGGCATGTGGCAGTGATTACAGATACTCTTTGGCTCTGGACAACCTGTGGGCGTCCTCCCCACTGCCCGCTGGGCCTGCACAGGAAAACATAGTGTGTGGGTCTTTGGGTTAAGCCTCAGTGCCTGTGATCTGAAGGTTACTGCTTCAAATTCTGCGGCTTGTAAAGTGATTGCACCACTGGGTCCTTGAGTAACCTCTGATTGCTCCAGGAACTGTCTGACCTTGCTTTCTTAATTGTATGTCATTTTGAATAAAAGAGTTTGCTAAATAAAAATTGTAAACAGACACGCATGGGCACCTTTCATATTACTGTGTATTAAAGGTGTTTATGTGTATGTGTTTGTATAGTACCTCTC
>JAODJU010000038.1:3888350-3890292 GCA_026776725.1 Gnathonemus echidnorhynchus
TCTGCTTGGTAATGCCTCTGGCACAGGGTTTGTGCTTTTTTGCTTCATCTGGTCGCTCCTCACACTCCCTGCAGTCCTTTGCCCAAGTTAATGACCAATGAGCTTCATGCATACTAGGGCTAAGCAAACAAGCAGGATCCAGCCAATTGCATGCCTAGAAATTTGTGACCACTGTAATTTGGGAGGCTCCATTTGAACAGAATTATTTGAAAGTCTTCAGCTTTTTGAAGAGATACTGGCTCACTTTTATTTATTTGTTTTTAATTAAGGCTGCCGCTCTGCATTGAAGCCCAATTGTGCAGCGCTGATGAGCCTCGGAGAATGAGAGCGATCATGCAGCCCACACTTCTTCTTGCTCAGTTCAGTTCCAGCAGGCTGAACAGGCAAAAAGATTTTAAAAAGCCATTGTGATTACACGCTTTTTGAGGCATAAACAACAGCTGTAATAACTGTCTCTTGCCAGAATCATAGAAAAACAAAAAACAAAGTGGAATTCAGCCCCTGAACCACAACCCCAGCCCAAACTGTTTTTTTCATTCCAACGAAAGCCACACATTTCAAAATGACAGGAGCTTGTCTTTTCAAATTGGATTAAAAGTTCAGTAGTTGTAGCCTGACTGCAGAACCATGGAGACAAGAGGTATATGATCATCAAAACTGTTTGTTGCAGGATCTAAACAAGCCATATTAGGTAATATGAGTACTTTACTTGAGTGGGCACAAGTACCTCAGTTACTATTGTACTAAGTACAAATCATGAACAAATATAATAACTACATGAAATGCATGAAGAGTTAAGACTGATTAATGATGAACGAACATGGGGTCAGTACTTAACTAACACTTAGCATCTAGGTAATTAATACATTAAGTAAGAGTGTATTAATACATTATTTCTGCTCCTAAAGTAGTTACCAAAAATACTTTTCATGTACATATAAAAGACTAAATATAAAGTTTAATTTATTAATGAATCTGAACATCTCATCATCCCAATACACCTTGTTCCCTAGTCTGCATTTCTGTCTCCTTCTAAAGTCCTACTCTGACAATCACTGAAGTGCCAAACCCAGGACAGAGAGGCGAATGAGGAACAGACAAATGCTTCCCCCCACCCAAAAATGCACCATGGGTGAAGCAGACCTAAAATCTTTATCACAGAAAAAATGCATTTGGTGTCACCAACTTAACTCTGAGGCTAGAAAACTTCTGATTCCTTCTGAAGGCTTCTGAAGCCTTGTAATTGTCAGCAGTTCTGAGCATAACAGCACGGCGTGTACCTCCAGGTGGGATGACAGCTGAACATTTGCATTTCAGTTTCAAACAGCTTCAAGCGCCGTGTTTTTGCTGCCATTGCCATCCACATCACTGCATTTGTACTCACCCTTCGCTGAGTCTGTGTGATCCTTTCCTCGTTGTGTATGAAAAACAGCGTGTCTATATCTCTCTCGGTACCTCCGACAACCCAGTCTTCAATATCGTAGCGTCCTCTCAACTTGGCCACTATTTGGTCACACATTTATACATCCTCTTCTCCAAATACACCCTCTTTCTGAGTATCCATCCTAGTCTCTAATTACCCTCTTTCAGTATGAGGTGCGGTCAGTGTGACCAAAGCACCTCTTTTCAATCTCAGCAGCGAACTTTTCTCATTCACAATCTAAATAAAGAATATCACGCGTGTCTTCTTTCTGATCCCTTCTTCAGTCTGATTAATGTTCCTCTTCAAGTAACTCCCTGCCTCTCCTGCCCTCGGCCTGTCTTCCCTCCTCTCTCACCAGCACACACACTCAGTCACAAACACATCATCCAGCTGCTACAGGCTTATTGTGCAAATTTCACCTCTCTCTCCCTTGCTGTACTTGCCACACCCTCCCTGAGATCGTTTTCTGTCCCTTGGTAAGTATAATAATGTGTGTATCTGCTGACCCTGCCTCCCCCA
>JAODJU010000038.1:3900698-3928103 GCA_026776725.1 Gnathonemus echidnorhynchus
TCCTGTGTCCTGGGCTGTGCAGTAAATACAGGAAGAAGGTCCTGTGTCCTGGGCTGTGCAGTAAATACAGGAAGAAGGTCCTGTGTCCTGGGCTGTGCAGTAAATAGAGGAAGAAGGTCCTGTGTCCTGGGCTATGCAGTAAATACAGGAAGAAGGTCCTGTGTCCTGGGTTGTGCAGTTGAACATCTCTCAATTTCATGTATTGTTGCTTCAGTTTTTCTTTTTACTTTCACACAGCACTGCTCAGTCGACCGGTCAAATCCTCTCTCCTTCAGCCATTGACTTAATATCTTGACAACTTCTGAGTTTTTATGAGTTGCTTTTAAGAGATGACAGGCATAGTCATCTACCCAGATTTTAAGAAGGCAGTGTACTGCGCTGCTAGACCCAGTAAGACCTCAGTTCATTTCTTCTTCTCCACCTAGCTGCTGGTTTGCATGCTCTGCTGCATCCCAGAATGCAAAGCACACCTGGTTACAGGTGTTGTTTAGCTCAAGCTTGCAGAGTACATCTGGAAATTGTTTTGGATTGAGGTTTACATTCACACCACAAACAAACCGCGACCGGACCGAGACCACCTCCTCTCAAGGGCCTCGGTACGGTTCCTTTGGTCTGCATCTGAGTGTGATTACTGTGTTCACAACTGCACAAACAAATCACAGCAAGGGGAAAATCAAACCAGAATCCATTTTAACCAGAATATAAAGGCAGTACATGGAAAAGGATAAAGAGAATTCTCCACAAGAGGGTGCTGCTGGGGTTAATATAGGTCATCCCTTGAGTTCAAAGTTTTTGAATGTTCAGTTGCTCCAACCTCAACTTTGTTATTCTTTTGCTAGGGAGTGGCTTAAGTAAGGTTTTCCTTTAATTCAGCTTCATTTCGCTCTAACAAGGTGTGACATGTGCTTGCAGAAATTGCTAAACTAGTTAGCTGCGAGGCATGCATGCGCGTGTGTGGGTGCCTGCGCGTGTGGGGGTGCTTCAAGTACGTGCATGTAAGACAATGCACAGATCAAAAGCTGCATCATCTTTGCCACAAACTGCATCAACCCCAAAACTGTAAAGTGACAAAGTAGAAAGTGCTGGAGCTGGGGGAGACAATTACTTACTTCATTGTGGCCGGAACGGCAGCTGAATTGATCAGTAAGACTTTAACTGGCCTGTGAACTGAAATGAGACCGAAATCTGCCATCCGCGTACGTCTCGAGGGCTTCCACCCTATCAATACCCCTATTTTGGACAGCAATAATCATATGGTGTTCGTTCTATGTTCTTCTCCTCTTTCCAAAGCAACCCACAAAGAATTTCAACAATTGATGATGCGCAATGATAATTTCAAACGTGCACAAAGCTACAATATTGTTTCAAAGGTTTTACTTCGAAATATCCTCCTGAGACCCAAGGGAAAAAAGTGTCCTTCAATTTTAGGTTATTTGTCTTTGGAGAAAATAAGACATCTTACAATTTAGATCTTTTCAAATTTATTTTTATTTTTAATTTCACAGCATGTCCTCTTTAGTGCACAGCAGGAATAAATATGTTTCCTTACATCAGTGAACAGATAGATGCAAAAATAAAATGTCCACTACAATGGACATAAATGAATGGGTGGGGTCTCAGGAGGATATATGACCTTAATATTAAAGAACAAAAAAGTTTTATTATTATTGCTAACTTAAATATAATGATCTATAATTCTGTCTCCTTTGTATTAAGCATTTTTTCACTGAAATACATAGCTGCATTAATTAACTTGTTTACTGTCCCGTTTCTTCTTCTGACAGAAAGCAATAAAGAGGTTTCACTCTGAGTGTCTTAACAGGCAGCTGAATGTCAACTGTCAGGAAATGCACCAAATAAGAACAGCTAAACATTGCTTATCAAACCATTCTTTCTCTTTCCAAATTTGTCCACATATCCACAGTGCACAAATATTGAGAACTGAACACTATTTCCAAAATATCAAGTCCAAAAAAAATCGAAATATCTGCTGTTCAGATCATTTTTAAATATACACTGAAGTTCCCTGCTGTTCATTTCAAGCCCGTGTCTTAATGGGAAGATACAGAAGTCGTCAGGAGCACCTAGAGCTCTGTTGTCCTGCCAGAATAGCAGGTATTAAAGTATGAGAGGGGAGTCAGCTGCATGTGTACATGTGAGGCACATGAAGTCTGGATTGACAGGAGCAGGACTATATTTAGGGCTCAGACCAGGTGGAAGGAAGCTGGTTAAACGAGAGTCTCGCTATGAATCACGTCAGCAGACGCCTATCTTTACGTACCCTCTGGCAGAGGTGGATAGTTCAGGTCCAGAAAGTAAAACTCCAGATCAAGATTTTGTTTCTACCAACTGGTTGAGTATAAAAAGTCATGGTCAACCAACTCTGCACACTGGAGCTATGAACAGGGATTGCAGTGCACAGAAACTTGCTCAGAAAATGCACAACAATTCTGGCCGAGTGCACAGACATTAAAACTTCTCCCCACCGAAGCACATTACCAGGAAATGAATGTCCATTCATGTGAACAACTTTCAGTCCAAAGATGGCCTGTTATTAGTTGCTGTAGACTTGTCTTTGTTTCTCTTCCTTCTCCCCACATTCTCACATTCTCACATTTCCTTTTTTTCACCATGTATTTGTCAGTAAGCCTCACCTGCCCCGCAGCCAGCTTGGCTGTAAAACAATACGCTCCCGTTTACTGGCGGCCTGTTAGAATGTAACCCGCTGCAGGCCACGTCCTGCACTGGATACGTGACGCTTTGTGCATTTTGCTCTTCCAGGAAAGAAGACCCCATATTTACATAAAATGGGAATTGACCGTACAGTGGCAACAAATGAGTGGCTAGAGAAGGGCAGTCTTTTACAACCCAACAGAGAGCGACATCCTAGCTGCTCCACACCTCCATCCCATTTCTGAAACGTCCATCCTGGGAGAGCTAATTACGGTGCTAAGCTCCCGAAATGGGAAATGCTTCTTCTCCATTCCCTCCTTCCAGATCATCCCAGTGCTCTGCTCTGTAGCCGCCCCGGGGGCCATTTCTAAGGCTTACACTGAGCCCCTTCCTGTCCCTCCCCCTCCCTCATGACTCACTTAGAAGTTAAATATCAGAGACACACGCCTCACTGCAACAATGGCCAGCCCCTCGTCTTTCCCTCTTTCTCTAAACCTCGTGCCCTCAGGTATGAAATTCAATCACTCAACAAAAATAGGTGGATTAACCTAGTTCAGCCTCCAGGGAGCAGGAAAAAACACCCTTATTTTTGATTCCCTCAGAGAGATAAGATAGAGAGGAAGGTAAAATGATCTAAAAGGAATGCCAACTCCTGGATAATAGTAGGCATTCTGAGGAACATGAAAGACCACTGAGACATCAACAGCAGTATGGTTTGTGGGTCCATGTTTGCTTCATTCTTTATTATACCAAAGTATATACCTGAAACTACAGTCGCCTCTTTAAAGCCACAATGCTTATTCCAGTGTGTGGACTGTGAAGAAGCTTTCAAGTAAAACCAGTATGAAAGATGAGAAATACCACATTTACATTCTCTGGAACCCAAATTAAAGAGATGGGTAATAAACCTATATGTACTACACTACAGAACCTTACCCTTTGTTGCTTTTCTTGAGGAGGGACCTACATTTTTTAATGCAGAACGATCTCTCATAAGATACTTAGAGGTGGTGAGAGGAGCTACAGTAACTGGCCTGGGTGTTTTATGAGGATGCAGTGCCACCTGGTCAGCTCTCCAGGGGGGGCAGAGACGCTGGGGCAGACCCAGGACACGCTGGAGGGCCTGTATTTCTCAGCTAGCTTGGAGGACGTCTGGGCTTCTCCAGAACAAGACTGAGAGTTCAGGGTGTCAGTAAACCACCTCTGGTCTGAACTGTCATCATCACCTAACTGGTAAATGGAGTGTGAAGACAACATTACCTCAAGTAGCTTAAACACTTGAAGAGGAGCAGTCTGGCTAAAAAACTTAAGCGCTCCAGTTAAATCATTCGTTTTTATTTGAATTTGTTCAATTCAATTTTCATTTATACAGCGTTCTTAACAAGGAATGTCATCACAAAGCACAAAGCCTCAGTTTTGAGCTCACCAGAGAATTAGCCTGAGGCAAAGAAAAACTCCCTCAGAGAGTGAGGCAGCAAAACTTTGAAAGAAAACAGACTCACAGGAAAGCTGATCCTCCTCAGTCTGGCACCAGAAAGTACACATGTGTGTATTTTAGTGCCAGGTGAATTCAGGCAGATGGTGGGACAGCACAGTTTGACAGGTATATGACGGAGCAGGGAGGCAGGGAGGAGGGCGAGGTGGGTTGGGCAGACGGTGAGCAGGCAGGGAGGCACAACTTGGGGGGAGGCAAGAATACTTACTATCCAGACCTCCACGGTGGTAGGCGGGATAAGGAAAGTGCATCAGCAACAATGCAAAACAACAGGGTCGTGCACAATAAAGAAGCAAGTCTAGTTATGGCAGCATGACAGGGAGGGAGAGGCGGGAGGAAATAGAGGCAGGAGGAATCCCTGAATGCCAGCACACCAGCAACACAAGACTGCATTGCAATTAAGAGTGACGGTGCTAACAGTACTGCCATACAAAGGCAAGACACAGTAACTATGCTGACAAGGAAATTGACTGTCCCCCCCATACATGTAATAGCTAAATAAATGTATATAAATTGCAGCCCTTCCTTCCCCCGTCTGTGCCAGGGTATCTAATCCCCTTCAACACTCCTGTTTCTACCCAGTAAATCTGAATCACACACATTTGCTATCCCACAGCTGTGGAGAATGGATGATGTAGAGCTTTCCTTTGGAAACAAGAACTGCTCAATATCGGGAAGAAATTCATTGTGATATTTGAAAATACCCAAAATTAAAATCACCAATACAGGATGTCAAATAAATTAGTCGTGTTGCTGTGAGTTGCACCAACAGATAAATCACGTGTGTTTGCTCAATAGTGTCTCTTTGGAATACAAAATATTTTCATACAGCGGAAAACGAATGTCTTTTGTTGACCAGTTCTCGTTTGGTTTTCTCCTCTTCACTTGTTTTTGTTTAATTTCTCACAAATGCGCCATGAGTGTTTATGACTGAGTCCAACAGTAAGTACGAGAATGACTGGCTCAGAGCACTCATGCAAAGCAGCAGGAGTAATCTTCATGCTGATTTTTAAACATACACAAGAGCGAAACAGTGAGAGAGAGAGCGGGAGAAAGGGAGAGAACATTAACATGTGACACCATATAGCATTTAAACAGGCATGATTGATTAATCAATTAATTAATTCATTAATTAATTATAATAAAGACATTATTACTTCACCACTAGATTTTGATACAATGAATAAACATTTATGTTTTATTTTTTTTAATCATGCCTGTTTAAACGTTATATGGTGTCATATGTTGTTATTAATGTTCTCTCTCTCTCTTTCTCTCTCTCTCTCTCTCTCTCTCCCTCTCTTTCCTTCTCTCCTGAGATTACACTACACCATAGTATGAAAACTGCATTAGAGAGAGTGATAAATGACTTACTTACCCCCAGTGGTCGATTTGTAAAAATATTTTAACAGGGATAAGGGTCAAATATTTGTATTTGTATTTTGCCAAAACGTTTTTTACTCTGTCATAGGAAACAAAACTTAGCAAGCTTTGCATTTTTATTATTTGATTATTTGATTAGTTGATTATTTGATTAGTTGATTATTTTTAACTGGAATGGGACCCAGTATATATGTAACTGATTTGCAGAAAGGAGTCAAGTACAAAAATTCAACCACTTCCTTTTTGATTCTGTGTAATATAACAAACTCTGACGGCTGAGGGCTGATAGCTATTTAGTGGTTTCTAACTGGTGCAGTTCTCCGAAAAGCAGACACATGGCTGAGCACCTGCCCGTAAACTATTTAATGTGATCTTGTGTATGAGTTTAATGGGCACTGATCCCCCCCCTTTTGCACCTACCTGCCCCACCAAAGGTCTCTGCACAACCCTGTTTTCCAGTTAAAAACACAAGGTCAAGATTACTAACAGCTGTTGGAACATATGGGTCTGATGTCCTAAGATACCTTGTTAACCATGACAGGGAATCAATTTTTTTCTGGTGTTTTCTATCAGCCTGGAGAGATATGTAGACCTAGCCATCACTAGGGCTTGATTTAAAAGGCTGTCGATCCCGGTTCCCTTGATGACCTCTAACTTCGCTGAATACCACATACACTCTAGTCTGTGGGAAACTTGTTTCAGTTCTTAAGTATGACAAGTTCAGTTTAAGTATAACCCTGAATATGAGGTTCATATATACCTGTACATAACAGGTTAATGCGCGGCACTGAGTTCCCCATTTTCGCTCCCCTTTGAGCATCTTTCTGTAGCATGCCTTTGAAGTGTGGGGCTTAGAATGAGGGTGGAGAACAGAGAAATAGACTGAGAGGGGAGGGGCACTAAATGCAGAACTCCTGTCCCCTTTGATTTATTTTCTGTTGGATCCCTTGCAGATCCCTCCTGCTCTCGCACCAGCAAAGGTGCAGCTGAGGGCGGAAGGCATACCTGTGCTTTGCTGTCACCTGCCCGTGGCTCGCTGATGGGCAGCTGATACCATCTGAGTAATCACGCCATGCTGGGCAGGCCTGGGGGCTGTGGGTCGGGGGTGGGGGGTGGGGGCACTGTTCCCTTGTGACTGTAGAGGGCTGAGGGCAGCTGAAGATTGGGAATAGCAGGTTTTGCCTCTGCTTTCATTATTTGTTTCTGACAAAATCGAGAACGTTAACTCGGCTGCCCTTGAAACCGGAGATGTGAAGAGGAATGTGGTTTCTGAAACCGGAGATGTGAAGAGGAATGTGGTTTTCCTCAGTATATCATCAGTCCTTAAATTTAGCAATTACTGCTGATCTGGATTTAAAGGCACCCCCAACCTACCATCATGAATGCAATGAATGCACAAAAAAACGGAAATATTTAGCTTCGGTGAGGCAATGGGTGTGCATCTCCCATCCCTAGTGCTGTTTGTACCAGCTGCTGGTACAATATGGTATATTTAACAAAGTGAACCTTGGAAAAAATGCAGAATGTGGTGCAGAATACGGCGGCCCCATTCAAGGCAGACACAAGCACGTCTCAGAGGTGAGTGATTCGCTGCATGATTGCAGAGTCTCTCCAGCTGCCATTTCATTCATTATTCCCTTTTCCTCTTGACTGCCTCCTCTCTTTTCTTTTTCAGCACTTATTTATGGCTCTCTTTCCCCCTCGAGCTCTTCCAGCTTCCCCCCAATGCTGCAGTAGAGGTACGAGGCAGCAGAAAGGCCTCCAAATTCCACGCATCTCAAATCAGCATCTCATCACTGCCCTCCCCCCAGCCGCCCGGAGAGGGGCTCAGGCACACACACATCACAGGGCACAGCTGGATCCTTTCACCCTGACATCAGAATAAAGGTTTCCTCACACCCCTTTCACTGATCTCAGGTTCAAAGTGTTCATGTACACAGGACCGCTGTCCTATCAATTTCTCCTACCCATCACAATGTCCATCCTAGAGGGACTCCACATGCACAACCAGTCACTTACATCAGGGTTTCTCAACCCAGTCCTCGGGGACCACCAGACGGTCTACATTTTTGCTCTCTCCCAATTGCCAGGGAATTGGGAGAGACTTAGATAATAGAGCCAAATCTGAAACTCCTCCCATAATTTTGTGCTACTGTCTTTAACCCTGTATTTCTGGACTGCAACTGAGGGAGTAGCAAAATCTGATGATGTAGAAATTTCCAGCCAGAGACCTGTTTCGTATATGAAGACAATATTTTATTGCATAATTGGTCTATCATTCAAACTGAAGTATAAGTATAAGTTCCCTAAACCCTTTGAACAGGCACACATGCCCATCAACCAGGGTTGAGGCAGTGAGCAAAGTTAACCAATTTTCTCAGGGCAGATACAGGGCCCTCGGTGCCAAATCGAATGACTACATAATTCAGTGACACCATCGTCTAAGATGTTACAGGCAAAACCCTCCACGACATCATACCTGCATATTCTGTCACAAGGTCAGCAAGAGAGTGTCCCACTAAATGTCTAGGCAATCAACTGTGTCAATGCATCTTGACTGTGTTAATAAACAGTCCTTAACCTTCACAAATTTCCTCCACACTGATCATGTCAATTTTTCCTAATCACAGAGTAAATTGCACATTGTGGTAATATTATGGCCACAGACAGGCAGGTCAAGTTCAATTTATTCATTTCCCACAAACAATTTTCAATTCCAGAAACAGTACAATGCAGGACATTCAGCGCATACAAATATGCTGCTATGAATGTCAGTTTTATAAGTAAATGCATCTTGACTGTGTTAATAAACAGTCCTTAGCCTTCACAAATTTCCTCCACACTGATCATGTCAATTTTTCCTAATCACAGAGTAAATTGCACATTGTGGTAATATTATGGCCACAGACAGGCAGGTCAAGTTCAATTTATTCATTTCCCACAAACAATTTTCAATTCCAGAAACAGTACAATGCAGGACATTCAGCGCATACAAATATGCTGCTATGAATGTCAGTTTTATAAGTAAAAATTGCTAATAGGGTCATGAAATGATTAATTGTTTGCAATCACAATTAACCACCCACCATGGCAATAAATCACATGCTCAAGAATGCTGCAGTTCAAGAATGTTGAAATGAAAAAGGTTTTATAATCTATATATTTAGTATAGAAATTAAAGTATATTAACTATGTTTACTCATAGTATCAAAATGTCGTATTGTAGTCAACACAATCAAAGACATAACACATTATGACTTCAAAGCACCTGTTGTTACTTATTGCTATTATTGTTTGTAATTATTCATTTCATTATATAAAATAGCATGTATTATTTATTGAGTTATTGCACGAATTATTAATTAATATTAATTTTCTATGAACTTCACTCTTATGGTTTGCACATCACCTGTAGCGGTCGGGGGGCGGGCATGTACTTGCAATAAGGATATTAATAATATTACAAGCTATTGACTGTATGAAGGATATATTGATCATTTGTGCTATTGAACTGCAAACCCTGCAGTTGAAGGAGGAATGTTATTTCATAAAGGTTGTAGTGATCACCCTCAATAGGTTATAAATTGTGCTTTTAAATGATACACCAGCTGTAAATGATACCAGGAGTCATATTGATTGCTTTCTTTGAAACAGGGAATTCAACATTGTTCAATTTTTTTGTGTGTTTCTGTTCACTAAAAGAAATTCTTTGGTGATGTGATATGTGACAGATCGATATATCTCATGTTGACTGAAATAAATCATGAAACTACAGACGCTCCTCTACTTACGAAAGATACGTTCCGAATGGCCGTTTGTAACTTGAAATGTTCGTAAGTCATTATTCAACATCATTTTAAGGGTATGCAACAAGTACAAAGAACTAAGATGCTGGGAGTACGTACGCTACTCCCAACGCTACGAATTGATGTTGCGGACAGGAAACGGGAGCCCAAATGAACACAATTTGGACTTACAGTCCTCTTCGTTCGTATGTCTGAAAGTTCGTAAGTTGAAAGTTCGTGAGTAGAGGAGCGTCTGTGTTTTTGTCAGTTTGTAAAACTCATTCCCACAGTAAATAGAAGAATCATTGACATGATTGATTTTATTTAAGTTTTACATAACAGATCAAGAAAAGACAATGAATGTACGTCGTCCCCCCCCCAGTGCCAGGGCAGTAGTGTCATCTCATCCTACCATGGCCCACATATTCTTTCTACCCTAAAATAACCAAGACAATGCACCATTGTTTGGTAGTTATTAGTCTTTTGGGGAAAGTACGTAACATGATCATACTACACATCTACAGGCAGTCCCCGGATTAAGAATGTCTGACTTACAGACAATCTGCAGAATGAACTGCCATAAAGCCTGTTATATTAAAAACTTGTGCACACTTTTTTGTGACCCTCATGAAAACAGGTAAAGTGCATTGCTTTAACTATCACTAGTGAACCCTGGACAACTGTGCCCATGTGTGTGAGGGCTGGTTACATGAAAAGAGATGGATTATGGAAATTAGGAAATTGGGTGGAGGAGAAAAGGGAGAGAGAGAAAGAGAAAGAGGAAGAGGTGAGAAACAATAATCAAAATTAATCAGAATCAGAATGTGTGGCTCAGCAAGCTAAACCTCTATGTCTGTGACCAGAAGTTTGCTGGTTTGAGCTCCAACCTCAGCAGAATAGTCACATGTCCATGGGCCCTTGAACAAGGCCCTTAATCCCCAGCTCCCTGGGGGCCAAAAGGTTGCTGCACCTTTGCTGTGGCCCCCAAGCTTGCTCTCACCCGCATTTGTGTCTTATGGGGAGAAGTAAAGATTATTTATCCACGGGAAAGCCGACTTTCCCCAACTTGCCGAGATAAATTTGGGGGCTGGTGGCAGGATTGGCAATCCATCCACTGTAAACACTTCACACAGCTCCACCAAAGCAGAGAAGACTCTTTTCTACTCCCTGCAGGAGCAGCCACCCACAGGAAACCTGCACACATGATGAAGCGGATGGGGGAAGGCCCTCAGGAGCCTCAAAACCACTGGAAAGCCAATGGGGTCAAGCCAGTTGGGGACTGGAACTGGTGTGGTCCACTTGGGTTCTATTCTGAGGCAACCCATCCGGGGAGGCGCATTGAATGTCTCGTTTCTCTGGAATGATGACTACCTTCCTCTGCTGTCGGAGGAGATCATAAAATACGCATTTCAGTGGTGGCACTCTCTTAGGTACACAGACCAAAGACTGGCCAGATCTCTGCAGGTGGGTATACCTAGTTTTGGTCTGGTCAGTCTGATGGCGGCCATATCTTTGCTTACATTTTGGAGATGGGCGTCATCATAACTGACTAGAAAATGGAACTTGTTGTCCCTATGTGGAACGGAAAGGGTGATGGTTTGGATTGCGGCAGCTATAGGGGGATAGCACTGCTCTCAGCGGCAGGTAAGGTTTTGATAGGGTCGTCCTCAACAGGATCCATGAATACTTGCTCACTACCAACAACTGGAGCAGTCTGGTTTTACGCCTAAGAAGTCTACCATCGACCGCATCTTGGCACTGAAGGCTGCCATTGAGCGCAAACACAAACATCAGCCATTTCTTTGTAGCCATTGTTGATTTTCCGTAAAGCATTCAACTCTGTTGATAAAAGTGCAAACATGACTGTCGGACAGAGTTTCTTTACAGCCTTTGTGGATTTTTGTAAAGTGTTCGACCACGTTGCCCTGTTGGACATGCTGAGATTTTGCAGGATCCCCCCGAAGTTGCTGGACGTCATGGCCGACCTGTACACTGGTACTGTGAGTGCTGTGCAGAGTGGAGGCAGAACCTCTGCGTTCTACCCAGTTGATTCTGAGGTTCGTCAGGGGTGTGCTCTTGCTCCTACTCTGTTCAGTGCTTGCATGGACTGGGTGTTGCCTATGATGCCTTAAAGTTTCGCCTATCCAAACTTACAATTTGAACAAGTATCACAACACTGTACTTGTAGACATTAAAGGATGAGGAAGTTTAAATAAGGTTAAGGAGTGTTTTTTGACCGTGATGGTTGGTATTTACATATTTCTTATGAAGTCAGATCTAATTTGAATCCCTCATGATGAATACTTGGTCACATTAGCTTATGGACCTTTCCCTTGCTGTTTCTGCTACAGTAGCCCCCAGCTCCAGACTGTGAAGGTCACCCACCTTGTGCTATGGGATTACCCCAGCATGCTCGTGGAGGCAAAATTGGATACTCAACCTTGAGGCGGATGTCTGCTGGGACACTGCCTGGCTCAATCAAAGGCTGAACATGGGGGAAGGGGGAGTGACTAAGAATGTAGGAGAAATTTCGTAAACATGCATGCGAGAGATGGGGAGAGAGGCCTGCCGATAGGAAAAGAGAGCATGGAGATTAAGAACAGGGAGACACTGTGAAAGAATGCAAGAGACATTCAGATATACACACTCTGCAGTGAGATGGATTAAGAAAGGGCAAATATGCTGTGCTAATGACCATAGAACCATAATGTATGACGTGTCCTGTTTCAGAAAATGATATATATTATTCCACTGCTTCAAAGTATCGACTGAAGTGCAAGGTATGGGGGGTGGTGGTTGGCAAGATGAACAATGATAAGGTCAAATTTTTTAGAAGGATAGCGAAGGGCTGTGACATTAAGCTGAAGTGACAATATGATGTTGAGGGGAGTGTGACTCACACAGAGACAAAAATAAAACAATCAACATTAATCCCCTGATAAAAATGTATAAGATCTATTGAGCTTGGAGAGGTGTTACATATCGAAGCATCGAAGGAAAATATTCCATTTGCATTGTTAGGCACTTTACAGGTAGCCCCCGGGTTAAGAAAGTCCGACAACTTGTACTTACAAATGAACTGCATCTAATGGATGACATCTAAGATTCTCTGGGAGATGTCATGGTCAATGCCAATCAACCATCATTTATACAAACCTATCCACCAATAAAACTTTTCTAATAGATATCTTGGTGCCATCGGACTATAACATTGGTCCAAAAGAAGAGCACAAATTAGAGAACTACCATTAGCTCCGGAACAAGATTAAAAGACTATGGAAAACAGATGCCAAAGTAGCTCCTATCGTCATAGGTGCTACTGGGGTTATTGCTAAATCCATCAAGCAATATACTGAAAAGTTCTCGCCCAACATCAACACTGTTATTCTACAAAAACAAGCAGCGATATGCACGGCGTCCATCGTCAGCCGAGTCCTTGGCACTGTTAGCAGTAACTAATACCGGACATTTTCCTTTGAGCTGGCCCTGACCAGTCAGCCCTAACCCTGACTAGACCTAAATCCTGGAATGCCTTCAGCTATGCCATCACTCAAGAGGTGAACATAGTTTTAATACCAGCTGGAAATCAGTGAAATACAAGGAATTGGGATAGTATAATAATAATAACAATTATTATTATTATTATTATTTACTGGTAGTTCTCTTCTTTATGAGCTAATTTGTTCCAAATTATCGCTTGTTAATCGAGAACTTGTGAAGCAGGAGATATTTTCCCATAGAAGTGATGACTTTGGTTTTTGCTAAATAAATAAATAAAGTAAATACAAACGTATTATTAGAACTGACATTTTTTCAAAAATATAAGCACATTTACACAAAAAAAATCCTTGGAAAAACACAATAAGCACTTCTTTGCTAAAAGTTTACCTTTGGTGACTTTGATGTTCAGCAGAATGTATGCCATTCTAAGCTGGTGGAGATCGCTCACAAACAGTACCTAAAATGAACCTGGTGTATTAACGAGATCAGGTTGGGTGAAGTGGTACAAATCAAGCAAGCACAGTCAGATGTTTCACAAAGCCAAGTTATCTGAAAACTTTGTTGGGACACGGATGGCATTTTTGGGCACCGTGCATTGAGTTACGCGCAAATTCTTTTCAAATTACGAAAAAATGAAATTTTTATTTTTGTCGCAGAAAATTCTCATAAAGATATAAATTTGCGAACTGGGAGTTCAGAAAGTGAGAACTACTTGTACTGCATCGTTCTGCCTTATACCTAGAAATCCAACTTAAAGGCAGAACTGATCTCACACGTAACCTGGGGAATGCGTAACTTAACTTATTGCAGTGATAAGTAAATCAAAGCAAATGAAATTATAATCAAGTAATATCTAAATGAGCCAGGAATACCTCTAAGGTCATGTCATTGGTGGTAGTTGACATCACTTGGAATGTTATTCCCTGTATGAAATAACTTTTGTCAGTGCTATGTATCACACCCTTCTTGGCAGCGTGATGAATTGGGCTTTTGACTGACGTTCGGCACTAAGCACTGCATCTTAAAGGTGGCTGGGAGGTGTGTCGTGGTCGCTGAGGTTTTTCCTAACGTGTCTCTCAACTAGACTATTCTCAGGTTCACGAGCCTCCTTCTTATCAGGCTCTTTTTCGACACCTTTTGACATGCACACACACCTCTCCCTACCTATTTTCATGCCCCCAGGACAGAATGGACTACAGGCTCGGCCCACCACACCCCTCCCCAGCCCTCCCTGAGGGCTGTCAGTGTTATAATGCTGTGGAGACAGGTGTGCTTACCAGGTGCCCATCAATGGCCATTAGAAACTAGCTTCTGGGTCGACTGCTTCCTGGGTCCTACAGCCAGAGCTCTCTTGGCACAGCGTAAAAGGCTCATCATCAATGCCCGAGCTAAGCGTCTGCGTCTCAGGGCAGGCTCCAGCACAGCCTGTAAGTTTGACTTCTATTGGCCAGACCTGGCTCAGGTATGCACTGCAAATACCATTAAATCACAGCAGTTGGAAAGGGCATTTCAAACTATTTGAAACAACATTTCAGAAGTGTTGGCGTCATTTAATCAGTTAATTAAAATTCTCCTAGTTCTGTGCAGTGCTTTGTAAAGTGAACATCACCTCATTCTGCATTCAAAGCATTACTGCTGGAAGTGTCATTAACTAGTTTAGTCTGGGCTGAGTGTTATTTGTGCAACACGGCGATAAAGTGCGTACAGTATATCAACAAATAAAAGGATGATACCATTTATGTCCTCTTTTGATGAGGTGCTGATTGTCAGGAGCTTGCCAATATACACTGGGCTCAGAGGAACTATTTCTACCCCCAGGCCTGTTATCATATCAACCCTCCTCCCCCTTCCAGACCTTCCTCGGCTGAGTTTCAAGGAGAATTGATTTTTTTTATAAACTGAAACCTTAGTGCGACAACAATAGGGGAGACAAGAACCAACCCCGCTGTGAATCTCCAGTAAACCATTTTCCCAGGACAAAAGCCGTCTCCCAGTGATATCACTCTGCTTTAAGCACCATCTGCGCAGGAAGAGATTGAATTTTGTATAGCTACCGTTGACAGTCTGCTGTTCTTATGCATTCTGTTTGAATGTGCGTGAATGTGTCTATTTATTATTCATTCGGTTTGAGACTTTTCGCAAAGTAACTTAGATAATTACTTCAGAGGCCTGTCTTTCTTGTATTTGTGCTATGCCATGACCTTTATGAGAAAAGTCTTATATCTGTGTTTCAACTAACACAGCTCAACACATGCTTAACTTTGGCATAACAGCAAATACAAACATTTCTGTGTTACAAGTCAAGCTGCTGCTTTGTTCACATGCTTTACACTCAATAATCCTGCTGGGTAAAAGATGTATGCAAGACTACAAGTCACTTCACATGAGGAACAACAACACAAGAGTGTCCTCTAGTTTTCTTTGCTGAAAAAACAGCTAAAAAGCAGCCTATTAAGATGGTCAGATGGTCACGTCCAGCTCTTGATGGTCTGACCAGCTCTTGATGGTAAGATGGTCACATCCAGATGGTCTGACCAGCTCTTGATGGTAAGATGGTCACGTCCAGCTCTTGATGGTCAGATGGTCACATCCAGATGGTCTGACCAGCTCTTGATGGTCAGATGGTCACATCCAGCTCTTGATGGTCAGATGGTCACGTCCAGCTCTTGATGGTCAGATGGTCACATCCAGCTCTTGATGGTCAGATGGTCACATCCAGTTCTTGCTGCTTTTTAATGGTTTATTTGGGTCAAAAGCTGGTCATGGTGGTATGATCAGCTAAACCAGCTAGAATGACTATCATAAGCTGGTATAACCAGCTGGTCCATCAAACCATCGTGCAAAAACATACCAGAAACTGGTCAACCAGCTTAATCTGATGAAACTCTTTTTTCCAGCAGGGTTGGCATGGATATTACAGTGATACAATGGCAGACTTCTGGAGAAGATTTTTTTCCCCACAATGGTCTATCAAAGTGACACTGCTACTGACTATGCAGTAAGAGCATATTTTCCATCCATCCATCACCATAACCACTGAATCCCAACTGGGGTCACAGGGGGGACCAGAGCCTATCCCAGGAACAATGGGTGCAGGCAGGAACCAATCCTGGGCAGTCACCAACACACTACAGGGCACACACACTCATGGGGCCAACTTAGAGTCGCCAATTAACGTATCCTGCACACTTTTGGACTGTGGAAACTGGAGCCCCCAGCGGAAACCCACATACACACAGGGAGAGCATGCAAACTCTGAAAGGTCATACGCCCAATGTGGGGACTGAACCCAGGACCTTCTAGCTGTGAAGCAGCAGCGCTCACCACTGCACCACCATGCCGGCTGAGTGCATTTCTTTTTGACCAAATTATTTAGCCACATGGAGAACTTGTGCCCACTGTCCTCATTCAATGTGGTCTTCCCAGCTATAAGACATCCACTGCACTGAAGCTGCATTTCATCATAAGGCCACCTGACCGAAGATGTGAAATGAGTAATGTGTATGACAGCTTCAGTCTGGTTTCATCATCATCATCAATCGTCATCATCATCATGCAATGAAAAGAGAAAAGGCAAGACAAGGCTACTCATGAAGCAGAGCCTCGTGTCTTTGTCTATGTATGTGAAAACCGCTCAAGACTTCACTATATACTGGGGCAGCATAGGCCTTGCACACGCAGTGTGACTGAGCTGCCTGTTGACGTGGGCTGGGTTCACACACAAAATCTCCCAATTCACACACCCCAAGTCAGGAGATTCTCATTGGTGTCCAACACACCTACTGTGAACAGACCCCTGATGCACAGTGGGGCCAGCATTTTGATCAAGGGGCTAATTAAGGCTCACAGGCAGAGAAAACAGGAGAGAGAAGTGTGACATCTAATGGTCTCACTGTTCTGCATTGACTGTGCACAAAACAGTGCATATTTGTGACAATGCAATATGAAACAGCTAGATTTATCAAATGATAAATCTATAAATAAATTCATTAAGCAAGGCAAAAATATTGCGGGAAAGCAAGTCTAACCTAGTGCTAGTCTATTTCATAGATATTAATCAAAATATTAACGTAAAGCTACAAGAGAGGCTTTTACAATTTTATAAGGATAAGATATAGCCTTCTGCTGGAATGTTTGGGCTCGGATGTGCAACAGAAAGTGGAGAAATCCTCATTTTCTACTCTAGAAAGGGATTTGATTTGAGGCACTGGGGGTTATTGGTGTGGGGTATGGGGAAAAAAGGCCATCAAAAAAATGAGCAGAGATGGGAGATGGGGAAGCGGGAGAGTGACTGAGGGGTGAAAAAACAAGCCACTGAAAAGGTTTTTTATACTCTCTTCAGACTTCTACAAATAGCTGAATGTGCATGCTGAGAAGAGCAGAAGCAGGGAAGGCAGAAGATGGATGGAGGAAAATACGAGACTGAAGAAAAGAATGTAAGGCTGTCACACAGACACATAATGAAGATAATCTGAACTCAGAGGAAGACAGGCCCCAGTGACAGGGATGGACAAGTGTGCCGTCCAGAATGAGCAAACACTGAGGACCAGGGAACTAACATCTGAATGGGACACGGTTCCAGAAAACAACCTTGGCAACTGCACTGTGAAGCAAATCTGCAGCTCTCTGGTAGAGAAGATGAGCAAATCGCAGACGAGATCGCAGCTGAGGTGTGGGATGTTAATCTAACTTGGAAAACACTTCTACCCAGACTTTTTAATAGCTATTTTTTAAACTGTACCAAATTTCATAGCTGTTCATCCCTCCTTCAGTGCAACACTTTATTGAAGGTATGCACTTGAGGACGGCCCCTAAGAGATCTGGGAATATAGTTTTGGCTGCCGGTAGCTCCCTAACCCAGCACAGTACCCACTACTCCAAGCTACTCCAAACTTCAATCAAGCTTCAGTGCTTCTTCTTCTTCTGTGACACTAGAGACCACACTGGCCAGGGGACCTTCTCAGCCTTTTGATTTGATGCAAAATGTGAGACGGCATGAAGGGGAGCCGGGACAGGAGCGTTCTCTCTTCTCCCTACACCTCCTTGCCTGCCTCCCTTTGCATCGCCCTCTTCCTGCCCTTGCCTTTGAAGCTACAAAGAGTGATGTGTCATCAGTAATGTCAAACGCTGACGAATAGCAGCCGTTTTCTCCTGTGGAAAAATATATATACGGTTCCCCGAAGAGAGACTCCCTTTCCCTGTCATCACATGGTGCAGAAACATTAACAGAGAAAGTGATTTAGCTCAAGGTCATAATAAAGGATTTTTGACTGGCAGAAGGACTCTGTCTTCCTTTGTCTCGCACACTACGCTCACACATAAATCCATTCGTAGAGTCTAATGACTGTAGTAACCCTGTGACACACATTACAAAATAGCAGCATTAGCACCCATACAGCAAGGGCCTGCTCTCCCGATATGAATCTGCTGAAGTTCATCATTATATCCGGGTTGGAGAGTTTTGAAAATCCCACTCTGTAGAAATACAAACTGATCAAACACAAGATAGAAGGAAACACTTACATGAGAAAACTGGCTAAAAGAGAATGCCAACTCCCTCTAGCATTAGATATCAAGTCAGAATTCAGAGCATCCATTGTTTTGCCGCCTGTCAGGTTAATGAATGCACATCCTATTAAAATAAACATGCAGTATGACACTAACATCTGCTCCGTAAAAGCTAAACATTTCCTTTTTACTTGTTCTTGTTATCAGTATTACATACAGGTGGCAAAGTATAATATGTTTCCAAATGGTTCATAGACCAAATTGCTTGTCATACTGTATTTTTTCCAAAAATGGATGTACTACAAAAACAGAGATATTAGCATCTCAGTAGACATATCAGGTTATTGCAGAGGACTAGGTGCAAATAAAGGGTATTTCGCCTGCATCTACTGCCGGTGATTTTGTGTTGCATTCATTTATGGACAGGTGACCTTGCGGGTTTACTGATGCTCTGTTAGAGAGCCAGTGTTGCAGGCGTAATTGGGCTTGTTTGATCCGCAATGAAGGCCCCCATTTGAGAACTGAAGAGTGGCGAATTCAGGGACCAAAGATGATCATTAACAGGCCTTTTCTCTTTCATCCCTCCATCACAGACTGTGGGAGCAAAGCCCATAAAAACCATTCATTTCTATGGGCATAACCCTAATCCCAACAATGACGACCTTAACCCCTACCTAGTCCTAACCTTAACCATAAGTAACCAGGCAAAATCCAAGACTTCTGGCATTTTTAGTTTTTTGATTGCAATCACAGATTTTTATATAATTGAGTTTCCCCTTGTGGGGACCAAAATAACAACAATGTCAAAACAACAGGGGCCGCACTGCAGACATTACGCCGAGCGCAATGTGAGGCGATGCCCCTGTCAGCCTGAGCTACACTCCTGCTCCAGGGGTGGCAGCATATGAGCAGATGGGGGTGGGGGGCGGTGTGTGGGGGGCAGAGAGGGAGGCAGATCTGTCCGGACACGTTTCTCAACAACGCGGCTTGCCAGGTCTGGAGCATGTACGCATGACCACATTCAGCCTCTCGGAGTCGCGACTAAAGGACGCTAAACAGCCCGGACAGCAGCGCTGGCATCCTATGAAGGACTAAGGCACGATGATAGGAAGCGATAGGCAGACATAAACACATCATGGACATTATGATATCAAAGACCAAACCGCCAAAGATGTGTGCTGTTCTTGTGGTAAAAATTCAAACTATAGGTTGTGATCGTGCGGAAATCAGCAGTGTGAAGCTTTACTCGTGTGTTGTGCACATGTGAAACAGGAGTGACCTTGGCTGGTAGCTGAAAGACTTATTTTGCAGCCGTCGTGCTGCTGCTGCCTACTGAAGCGATATGCTTGGCTTTAGGCAGGAAATATCAATCAGGCTCAGAATAATTCAGGCAGAAAGATGGATTTTTCTCGGTTATTGTTTTCTTTGCGAGATCTAAGGCGAAAACCACGAAAGCCAACTCAGTCTTGTGGAGGGAACAGCAATCTGGTCCTAAAGCTGTTCATGTACACTTACCTGTTATACTCTAATTGTACATCCAATCACTGAGGCATATGTTGCAGCTCTGCTACCTGACCAACTGGTGTGAACAGTGTCTCTGAGCCTGATTTCGTGAGCGTCTGTCTCCCTGCCACACATATGGCCACTACACCGGCAAGTTCATACCAAAGGTGAGTTTTCTGTAGAGAAGCATAACAAGTGGTTCCAGCTTGCGCCAACTCACCCAAAATCATGCCTTCACTCCTGAACGTGGTCCGCGGTATCCTCCTGTAGCCAGTGTGTGCCCCTTCTGATTCTGAGTTCTCCAGTAAGCCTTGTGTCCAGGAGACGCTGGCCGAACAGCAAGAAGCAGACGGGGGAGAAGGTCATTTGCTTCTCCACTCGCTGAAGACGATGGCAAAGAGCTCCTGCCTCTGGGCTGCCAGTATTTTAGAACAGTGTTTGTCTCTCTATGTATCAGGTATTCATGGGGTAGGAATGTGGCGAGACGGACGTGGGGAAGAATCAATGTGTATGTTATTCCCCGGTGAGATCTTAATTAAATCTGCTCCAGAATGAGAACAGTGTGCCAAGATCCCCCACATAAGAACAACAGAAATGACAAACAGGCAGGTAAAATCTTGTCCGCAGGAACTTTCAAAAGGTACATGCGGTTTGCCGGAAACCAAACGTACACCGAGGTCCTTCTCCTCCTGCACTCTCCCTGTCTTAACACACAGACACAGTCTCTCTCTTCTTGTGTGTGTTTTTGGGGCTGGGTATAACCTAAAGGCACCTTACATGCCTGTGTTCTGATTGGTGGCACTCCCAGCCAATTGGAGTGCGAGCAGCCGCTTGTCATCCTGCAGAGTTTAAGTCACGGAGCAGACAGTGCAGGACTAATAATGCCACTATTTCTCTCCCACACTCCCCAGACATCTGTCCCACACTTCCTCAGATTCTTAGTGTTTCGGGGTTTAAACGCACCCATAATCCTTGTATTTTTTACCCATAATCCACTGCTGTCATTTATTTATGTACAATACTGTACCTGTTCAGAGTTTTAATCTTAATATTGATGTTGGTCCCCGTAGTACCCTTCCTTGTGACTTTGACGCACCAACTTCTTATTCTTTAAACCTCCCACATACCATATAAAGATTAATTTAGACACACAGGGAAAAAGAGAGCGGAAGAAAGGAGAAAGGGACATGGAATGTGAACTGACAAAGTGGTGAAGTGGGGGATGGGGAGATCGCAGGAAAAAAACGACAGCAAGACAACAGGCAATGGCGTGATGCTAGTAGGGCACCTGGAAGAATAAAATGGACGGAGAAAAAGAAAGAGCTGACAGGGTGGACTGTGGGGCAGGTCAGGTACTGAAAAGGCTGAACAAAAGTCTCTGAGTGACTAATGAGGAGGGAGCCCAGTGAAGCAGACATCCCAGTGAAGCAGACATCCCAGTGAAGCAGACATCCCAAAGAGCACAAGACACGCCATGGGCTTAGAAACAAACTTCAGGCTCCCCTTTAAGCTTTTCTGCATTCTTGATAAAATCAGACATTTTCTGTAGGCAAATAGCTGAAAGCCAGAAAAACAGCCAAAAAGTCAGCTTTAACATGGGAATTTTTTTCAGGCAAGACAGTCGCTGACACATAGACACACACTTGCGCATAAACATACAGAGACATTGATAGAGACACGGAGGCAGACACACGGACACACCAACAGCACATACAAAGCCAGTGCAGACAGACACACATACTAAGCCAGTGTAGACAGACACATAGACACACCAACAGCACATACAAAGCCAGTGCAGACAGACACATGGACACACCAACAGCACATACAAAGCCAGTGCAGACAGACACACATACTAAGCCAGTGTAGACAGACACACCAACAGCACATACAAAACCAATGCAGACAGACACACATAATAAGCCAGTGTAGACAGACACACCAACAGCACATACAAAGCCAGTGCAGACAGACACACGGACACACCAACAGCACATACAAAGCCAGTGCAGACAGACACACATACTAAGCCAGTGTTGACAGACACACAGACACACCAACAGCACATACAAAGCCAGTGTAGACAGACACACAGACACACCAACAGCACATACAAAGCCAGTGCAGACAGACACACATACTAAGCCAGTGTAGACAGACACACAGACACACCAACAGCACATACAAAGCCTGTGCAGACACACAGACACACAAACAACACATACAAAGCCAGTGCAGACAGACACACATACTAAGCCAGTGTAGACAGACACACCAACAGCACATACGAAGCCAGTGCAGACACACCAACAGCACATACGAAGCCAGTGCAGACAGACACACTCTCGCACGATAATGTGTATGTGAACTTGGAGGCAAAGAAATCCCACCTCTCATTTATTGCTCCTCATTTTGTCCCTCCCTCCCTCCCTCCCCCCCCTCTCTCTACCCCTCTTGTATCGGGCTTATCCAGTGAGTCACCAAGCAGTGCAGTGAATACTAAACAGTCACACTGAAGCTCCCTGTACAGCAACTCACTGTAGGTCTGCAGGGTTGTTGCAGTACACATACCACATCCCTTGCTGGGCCAGAGCACAGAGTCAGTATATAGCCAGCTGTGCACATTTAGCAGATGTTTGAGGTATGTATATATGCAGTGGAGTACACCATTGTCCTGGTCTCACTCCCTTGGGCTCTCCGCCAGAGTGACCCCCTGCATGCCAGCTCTTCAGGGAATAAGATTTCCTCATTACCGGAGTTGGCATCAGTAATTCAGAGAAAGGCTGTGTTGCGCTCTGTGAGCTAACCGCTAATAGGCTGTCCCTGCTCTTAGACCTTTAGAGGCCCTAAGGGATGTCACGATGAGAGGAGGAAATCGGAGCACAGGGATTCTCCCCCCGAGGTGGGTGGGACAGCAGAGGGACGGCCGGGGGGGAGGATGATCAAAGGCCAGGAGAGATGAAGGAGACACCAGTTTTGGGTGTCATTATGCGGGAGCTCAGTGTGTTCAGTCCCGTTTGTGTGAAGTGTCGCCATATTGCATTACATCACATAGCGGCTAAACAAACCTTTATCCGAAGCTGCACACACCTTCACCCATCCAGCTGGATGTTTCTGCCAAAGTACCTTCGGTAAAGCTTTACTCAAAGGTACAGCCAAGGCCTCCTCTTTTAGCTCCAGCTGGGACCCTCTACGCGGTACTGCTGCTGCTGCCTGCTTAGCTCCCCTCCAATAGGCAACCGGACCAGTAGTGATGCCCGAAACTAGACTTCACATCCCATGGTGGGTGGGATTACACTGCCCTGTCAGTCATTCACAGGCTAATTCCAATTGGCTGCTTATCTGGCGTGAATGATGGCGCTCTGCATTTCCACCAAACATAGGTCAGAAGCTACTTTTCCCCATTGGTGCTGATCAATAAACTATCAAAGGATTCACTCCAGCAGCCGCTACAGAGCCTTTAGAGCAGGGGTCTCCAACTCCGGTACTGGAGAGCTACTATCCAGGTTTTCTATCATACCCGGCTTCTGATGAGCCACGCTAGTTCTCAGGTAAATACCAGGAACAGGTGTGGCTCATCAGAAGCCAAGTGGGACAGAAAACCTACTGGATAGTAGCTCTCCAGGACCGGAGTTGGAGACCCCTGCTTTAGACTGTCGCATTTACTTCACCACCAGTCCTCTGCTCCTGCAATCAGATCCGGTGGAAGGAACTTGCCAAGAGCAGATATGGCAGAGAAAAACAGCCACAAATGGACTCCTGTGTCCTGAGAAACAGCAAAAGCAGAAGCAGGAAAAGAATCGCGGTGATGTGACGACAAAAAGTGACTGTCACCAGAAAGTGGGTCCAGAATGTAATGCTGACTGAGTAGCATTTGGTAAATAGAAGACTAATCTCAGAAGATGATCTCAGAAATGCAGGCTTGCGTTAGCTAACTTTTTGTGATGCATAAAAATGCTGAAATAATTAATCACATAAAATGTCAATAATTAATCATTTACGTCATGAAAGACAGCATTATAAAAAGTTGTTTGGTGGTGTTAGTTTCCTATTAAAACTAAAAAGGGTGAGGGGACCCTTTCTTTTACGATCTCCAGATGTGTGTAGGTATTTCAAATATAATTACAGTTCTAAAATCTTAAAGGATATTGCTGCCCTCTGTTGGTACAGACGTGTCATTACAATGCTAAGATCCCATTGACCATGTTTGTAAGTAATGTGGACACATTCATACAAAGACAAAATATGCATGTTCAATCTAAAATACTTCAGACGCATTCCACAAGTAAATCAGACAATTATGTTTCAAGTATTATTAACACCAGTGTGATATGTAAAACCAGGAGGACCAATTTCCTTGAAAGAACCTGTAGTAATTAATACTAATCTTCCAGTAGTATTGCACTGGAAACAAAAGAAGCCCATCATGATCCAGTATACCTATTGCTGTTCTCTATTTTGTGTGTATCCATGTTTTGCCTGTAGTGATGTCACAATGGCCACCTACTGTGTTTTTTACTGCCACCCTTTGGCCACCTTGATTCTGAATTTGCCTGCTAGCAAAGCCTCAACACTGATGCTTCACTGGTAACACTGAAAAGACTCTACACTGTGGCACTGCATGCACACAATGCAGGTTGTCACTATTTCTACCCATCAAAACATATTTTACACGTAGAAGAAGTACCTTTTAAAGCATCATGGCAGGGAGCACCAGGACTCTAAAGACTTGGACTTTCATCCTCTTGCAAAGATATCAGGAGCGCCACACACCCCTTTCCAGCGACCTCATGACCCCTCATGCTCTTCCAATCCGTCCACTGACTTCATAGGAAGAGTCACCAGAGACATGAATGTCGCTGCCGAGGTGAGTGAACCTCTCGACAAGGTCGACATTTTCCCCGCAGACAGACACACCACTGATTGCGGTGCCAAAGAAGTCATTAAATCCCTGGATCTTAGTCTTTAAGCAGGACACCCACAATCCCAGACACTCAGACTCCTCACTCAGTCTCTTGAGAGCCCCATTCAGAGCCTCCACTGACTCCGCTAAGATCACAGCATCATTGTCAAAGTCAAGATCAGTAAATCTTTCTTCACCAACAGATGCCCCACAGCTGCTGGACCCCATGACCCTGCCCAACATCCCGTCCATGCAAGCATTGAACAGAGTAGGAGCAAGAGCACACCCCTGACGAACCTCAGAATCAACTGGGAAGAACGCAGAGGTTCTCCCTCCATTCTGCACAGCACTCACCGTACCAGTGTACAGGTCGACCATGACGTCCAGCAACTTCGGGGGGATCCTGCAAAGTCTCAGCATGTCCCACAAGGCATCTCGATCAGCTGAGTCGAACGCTTTATGAAAATCAACAAAGGCTGCAAAGAACCTGTGCCGATATTCACGCCTGCACTCGATGAGAACCCACAGTGCCAGGATGTGGTTGATGGTAGACTTCTTAGGCATAAAATCAGACTGTTCCGTTCGCTGACAGACAAGCAAGTGATCACGAATCCCATTAAGGATGACCCTAGCAAGGACCTTACCCGGCACTGAAAGCAGTGTTATCCCCCTGTAGTTGCCGCAATCTAGGTGTTCACCATTCCCTTTCACGATAGGGACTATAAGTCCAGTTTTCCAGTCAGTTGGGATGAAGCCTGACTCCCAAATGGAAATCCGGCAAGTTACCCTGATAAGCCAGTAACCCCACTTCATAGTACAGGCCATCAGGTATCAGGAATGCAGGGCACACTGTGTGATCGGGGACATTTACCATTTGAGAAGGAGGAATCAATATCACTGGCTATCCCAAACTCTCTCTCCCATCCCCCCAGTCATTCTCCATCTCCTTCTCTCTTGCCTGCTTTTGCTATAGTGAAAAACTACATCACATGCAGGAGTCTGCAGCAAGTAATCATATCAGGGCTCTAATGAGTTACAGCTGTGTCAAAGTGAGGAAAGAGGAGGAGACAAAGAGAGAGGGTTAGGTGTCAGTGTGATCGGACAGAGAAGGGTGTCACAAAAGAAAAACAAACGCAGTTCCTCTCTATCCTGGGTCCTTGGCTGCTGCAGAGTAGCAGGTGCTTGTTCCACCTGGTCAGTCGACCATTCAGGTCCATTATTCATGTCCCATTGCATCTTTTTAACCTTGTTTTCTTGGTCATTTGTTGATTACTAGAGAGAATAGCCAGCATGTCAAGAATCCCTGGTTTGTTTTCTGAGTTCAAATGAATGAATTTAACCTGACCTCCACACGCATATTTAAAGTCTTCCTGGGCATGAGCATAATCATGAGTGCTGGTTTAAAGAGCTAACCAAAGCAGCCCCTACCTCAGCTACACTTCATGTCTGACCAAGACCAGGTTAAAGTTAGCGTGAATTTTTAAAAACAGCTTCAACTGGGTTTCCTAGCCTGTCAAGTCTGTTAGGCACAAGGACAGTTCAACATCACCATGTTAAATTTTCTCACATACAGATTTTGCCAGGGGATCAATTGTTCGGGACAGTTTGGTATTATTCAGGATGGTAGGTTGGGTGGCCCTATATGGTGGCTTTAAAAGCCACGTACTCGGTGGGAGGGGGGCTTCGGTATTGAAAGATCTGACAACAAATGAAGTTGTTATGTTAAATATTCAAGGTGTTTCAACGCCTATTTTAAAAGACAAAATTAAAGTTTAAAATAAAGGCATTCAGGACACAGGGGGGAGTTTGATATTGGGGGGGGGGGGGGTAATGAAGTCAAATATAATATTGGAGGTACACCCCCTGATTACAGTTCCTATGCACCTGAATGGGTACAGCTCCCTAAATGACATTGTCATTGGTGGGTGGCATAAGAGGGGCAATGATGCCAACCCTGATATTGAGGGATTTTATTATTATTATTATTATTATTATTATTAATAATAATAATAATAATAATATCATTAGTGGAATGAAATTGCTCACAAAATCAGCTCTGCTCTCTGGTGGTGCTTTTATTGCACTACACTAGGAAAGCCAGATGCTGCTGAAATTGTATTTTATTTTCTGAATATACATCCAGACCATAAGGAAATTTAATATACTGTCTTCACAGTTGGTTAATGCCAGCCACTGCTTAAGGAATAATGGAAACCAGTGTGGGTTGGGATACCCCTTATCTGTCAGCCAGTTCCCGTTGTTATGTTCCTGTCACCAGAAATCCATGAGTTATCAACACTTGGAGCTGGGTAGGAACTATATGATATCATAGTGTACGCCATTAAAGGACTAGGGCCAATTCATCATACAATTCCATCAGAATCTCTCTTGGCAGTGTAAAATTACTCATCAGCCACGAATCATTATTGGAAAAATAAAGGTATTAATTATGTCATGTTGGGCCACAGGGCGGCACGGTGGTGCAGTGGTTGGCACTGTTGCCTCACACCTCTGGGACCCGGGTTCGAGTCTCTACCTGGATTACATGTGTGTGGAGTTTGCATGTTCTCCCCTTGTTCGTCGTGGGGTTTCCTCCAGGTACTCTGGTTTCCCCCCACAGTCCAAAGACATGCTGAGGCTGATTGGAGTTCCTA
>JAODJU010000038.1:3933625-3945263 GCA_026776725.1 Gnathonemus echidnorhynchus
GGCTGGGAGCTGGGAGGGAGCAAAAATGTGGACTGTCTGGGGGTCCCTGAGGACTGGGTTGAGAAACCCTGATGTAAAGCACACCGCCAGTGGACTCTGGAGCAGTGGAGATGTGTTCTGTGGAGTGACATTACGTTTCTCTGTCTGGCAGTCTGATCAACGAGTCTGGGTTTGCCGGATGCTGTCAGAATGTTACCTACCTGACTGCAATATGTCAACTGTAACCTTTGTTGGAGGATGGATAATGGTGTGGGGTTGTTTTTCAGGGGTTTGGCTTGGCCCCTTAGTTCCAGTGAAGGAAACACTAAATGCTTTATACCAAGACATGTTGGACTGCCTTTAGCTTTGATTATGCCACATGTTTGTCTTGCCATTGTTTCTACAAGTTTGTGCATCATCTCAACATTTAGTTTCATTCAGATCTGCATTCATTTCTCACAAATATCTCATATTGATGGTAGGTGAGTTGAACCACTCGGTAAAGTCTTCTTCAGCACATCCTAAAGACTTTCAATGGGGTTATGGTTAAAACTCTGTGGTGGCCAAATCGTGTATGAAAAAGACGACTCATGCTCCTGAACCACTCGTTCACAATTCCAGCCCAATGAATCTTGGCGTTCTTGTTGTGGAATATACCCATTTTATTAGGTAAGAAAAAATTCATTTATGATGGACGCAGGTGTAACCGGGCTGTTCAGTATATTCAGGTACTCCGCTTACTTCACGTTATTGCTACATAACATTGCTGAACAGTAACAATGATCCAGTCATTGACTTTTAAGTATTTGCGGATTTAAATTCAAATGCCGACCTTATTTTACTTTGAATGTTTGAGACCCCATTCATAGATTCCAATTGATAACCATCCAGAATCCCACAGACTGTGTCTCTCGTCATTATCACCTGCTAACAGGTGGTCTGAGCCACAATTCTAGGGTTGTTTTAGCCTCCATCCTATGACATCCTCTGTGTACCTTGTTTAAGTTTCGGTTTCTTCCCTTTTAAGCGGCATTTTCATTTGCCGATAATCAGTAACGTCAGCACGGGTTCAATGTCAGCTGTGCCTCCATGTGACAGATGGACAAACGGATGGACAGATGTTACCAACCGAAAGTTCATGACCTGAAATGAGGAGCATCCAGCCCATCTGTTCCTCACCGCCCGTCTGAGTCCTTTGCTCCCCTCCATCGCTTTCACTGCCCCAGCCTCCTCCTCCGCTGCACTAGAGCACTTCTACATTCCTTACAACTACTTTTCTCTGTTTCTTTAGTTCATTCATAACTTACTTTTAAACAAGTTTTCTATTTTGGAGAACTGTGCTCCTGAGAGGTTTCTTTTATCCAGTTTTTCTTATGTCTTGCAGGCTGTAGATGAGACATTTCGGCTAAAGGTTAGAAGGACATACTGTGTCATTCTTAGGAAAATGCAGTATTTTCACTCCCTGTCCTTATTCAGGTTCACCCAGGAAAGATATACACAAGCTGCACTCTTAACTGAATACTGACCCCGATGTCTCACGACGTCTTTTCCCAGGATGCACTGCCAACACACCTGACTGGATTATTCTTTCACATGGACAATACTAAAACAAAATCCTGGTTGAATTTGTAAATAATTCCTATCCCCTCACGTTAATCCAGTGTACTCTGTCAGCCTTCTCCTTCTCAGCCATTTGTTTTCTTCTCCCTCACTTTTTTGTGCTTTCTTCCCCCAGAACAGCTCCCATCTGTCCATCTTTGCTCCTATTGTGGTGTCTCTAAGCCGGGTAACTTCCACAATGGAATGGGAGGGCAGAGCAGGCTGGAGAGTAAACATAACAGCATCCAGATCTTATTAGAAGCTCTTTAACTTTGATGCCTCATTCGCTCTGTGTTGTTGAGAAGTGCAATGAGACCCTGTGCCTCCCCCAGTTTCACCTTTTCATTCTAACACCATTACCGCCCTCATCTGCTGTTAAAATGTCTCTCTTTAATTAAACCATCTTCCGCTTATTCATTCTGCTGCTTCCAAACTTCCTCCCTACAGTCTTTTGTTTTTAGGTTGGCTCTCTCTTCTGCTCTTTTTTAAAATCCTTTCCCACAGCACACTTGAACGTACAACTACCCTAACCATCCATCATTACTTACTCCACATTATTCTGTTATTTGCACTCACTTTCTCTGTACGTTTTTTTGTCCCATATTAACCGCTTAACTTTTGTTTACTATTTTGTATTTATCGCAGATTTCAAAGTTTAAATTTCAAAAACTTTAAAAAAAGGTGAGAATAATTCTTCCATTAATATACATTAATGTTACGTAACAATATACAATACTTGTAACCTGAGCAGTTTTATTTTGTAACTATTTCCTGTGCTATTGAGACCGTCATAAGAAAACATTTTTGTTTGCAGTTCCAGATGCCTTATAGATTGCGTTACATTAACTGGACTAATTGATCATAGACATATGTTACTGAAAATATATTCTACAGTAAATATTCTGGAGCTACTTTCCAATTTTCATTTTCTACTGGTTTTCAAAAACTCTTGAAACTTGGTCACTGTGTGAGCTCGCCAGTGCAGCCCAGTTGCTAACAGGCCATGGAGACTGGCTGTCTCAGTACTGGGAAGGATTCATCCCTCGCTTCCATTCATGCTCTCTGCTGAATTTCACTCTTCCCCATCTCTCCAATAACTCTTATAGTAATGACTGATTTGCATGCAGCATTTGTTTCATCCTTGTTGTTATTGTTATGGTAATAAAAGCTTTGTTAGTTGTTTGAAACCCCAGAACTTACATGAGGGGAACTCAACGAAACAATTGCTGACAAAAGTGAATATTTTAGAACTCACTTCCACATTCTTAGAACAACCCGTCTTTATCGATGTGTTAATGTTCCTTCATCTTTAATCCGGACCAAACCTCTGTTCATGCTGCAAGCTTCACATCTCCTTTGCCTTCTCTTCTTTGTACACCATGTTTGCTTTAAAACCTTTAGGCTAAGATGCTCTGGACAATGTGTGGCTCAGTGGGCTAAACCTGTGTGCCTGTGATTGGAAGGTCACCAGTGTGAGGCTGGCCCTGGTCAGATAGTCACATGTCTGTTAGCCCTTGCTCAAGACCCTTAGGTAAAAGGTGGCTGTCCCTGCCCTCTGGCAAAGAGACTTTCCCCACCAGGGTTACCAGATCCTCCCTTCTATTCTGTAAATGGCCTTTTCACAGAATGCATGCCTCTGTGATCGTCACTGCACTCGGGTGATATGTGGCCTGCCCTTCTGGCCATTTTCTGTACTTGGGCTAATGCCATTGCCTCTCTGTGGAAGAACTGAAGCTCTTTTCTGATGCTCTTGCCTCCTTCATTTTAATATAAAGGACCAAGCTTTGCAGATTAATTGCCTCTTTTCCCCTTAAATATTTAAAATGAATCGATATACAGTACAATGTACTGAGCTAGTAACCTGGACCCGAAGGCTGCTCTTTCTGAAGGCCCAGCTGTCGTGCAACAGGAAAATTACTTCATAAATACCCTTCCGTATAAATGAGTAAAATTGTATTTCATCGTATCGTATTGTATTTTAAGCTCAACCATTACCTAAGCAACAAAATGCATATCCTTTAATCTGTTGTTCAAATTGTATGTTTCTGTTATGTTTGGTTTTGTTTTGGTTTCATTTATAAATAATATGCAGAAACGTATTATATCACTTGTAATGTTTAATTAATTTATTATTTACTATTGTTGTGCTATGGACCATATTTGTCCGCTTTCCTGGCCCAATCCACTCCCTTCAGAGTCTCTTACCCATTTATAATTTGGGTCTTCCTCATCGGCCCCGAGTTTCTGTTTCATTCACAGGCCTTTTTGTCTTTGTTTTTTCTGCAAAGCATGTTAGTTCTCTCATTCCTATTTGTTTCGCACCCGAGTCTCTGCCCCACTTCCTCGGGGTCCTGTCTGGGTGGGATTCGCAGGAGCGGAGAGGATGGCAGTGCTAGCCAGCCCTGGCTTATAAACGGGGGATTATTTCAGCGCAGACACTGATTAAAACCTTCCAGCCTTCTCTGCCCCCCATTAATACAATCTTAATCACAGCGCATTATCCCTTAGACTCGCCCCCATAGCTCAGGACCTTTCATTTAATGTGGGCTGATATTGTTTGACCACTGGATTAGGGAGGCTAAGAGGAGCTAGGGGAGATGTCCACAAGGACTCTGACATCATTCCTTTCCTGTCTATTGCTCCATAACAGTTTCAGTCATACCTCTAATCGCTCCATAATGCTGACAATTTCCAGTTCATTCATACAAATATAAAAGTTTAAGTTATTATTATTTTTTAAATTAAGCAGATTTGATCACTTTTCCTAAAGGTCACCTTGAAACTGTTCAGTTTGACTGCTGTTGGGCTCACTGACTCCAGTGGTCATGCTGATCAGAGTCCCTCTAAATGCATAAGGTAGAACATCCAGACTTGACCATAGTACCATGCCAGACTTTATGTTCTTCGTAGGCACTTGTTTTTCTTTCAGTAGATTCAGTTTTACTGTTTACCAGAACATTGGTTCACTGCCACATTATGGTCTTACAACACAGAGGCCAGAGAGAGCCTCGAATCAGTGCTTTGGTGTATATAAAAACCTCTTCGACCTGGTCCTCCCACACCGAACTATATTATATCAATATCCTTTCATATTTTTATATTTCTGATTGACTCTCATGCAGATTTAGGCACCTCCCCCACCCATTTTTAAAATGAACATGCAAGCAGCTTTAACAAAAAGGAGGATGGTCCTGCCTCACTCTCCGCACCTGCCCCTGTGTCTGTCTGTGTGCAGCTATGTGTCATTCCAATTACAAGAGGGCAGGGTGTGTGTGTGTGTGTGTGTCTGTCTTTGGGATCCCAGGGTGGGGCTTGTTCACCTCTCTCTCTCTCTCTCTCTCCCCCTCTCCGTCTTTCTCTTCCACACTCTCTCTCTCTGCGGCTTGGCCCCAGCTGTCAGTCAGCCCCCGTCGGCCCCTTCAGCCCCCCCCCAGTCTCCCGCTGTTCTCCCAGCTGTCTCTCCTCCCTGAACGAGCAGCTCAGCAACAATGTGAGTCAGAGGTCAAGAGAAAGAACAGGCTGCACTTACAATGGGCCAGTGGTATCCACAAAAACAATTGTTCTCTTTTTCGCTCTCTCTCTGCTCTCAGGACTGGAAAAGACAACCTACCAATGGGATGGGGTGGGGGGGGGGAATTAGAATAACTGACCCTCAAGCAATTTTTGTTGCCAAAAACTCAAATAAATGCATGCAGTATTTTATCTCATTATCCTCACTCCAACTCCATCATCTTCCTGCACATCTGACAAATCCTACTTTGCAACCTTTACAAAAAAAAAAAAATGCAGCCTGTTACTTTAATAAGCACATCATCAGAAATCATTTTCACTGCTCACGGAAAGTCTTGAGATGCTTAATTCAGTAAAAATTATTGCAAATATTTTGGTTTTATTACAAAAATCATTACTTTATTCATTTGTTTACAAAAATATATATGTCATATTAGAAACATCCAGTAGTTTTGAGTAAAACAATTTCATTTAGTATTAGTATTAAATCAAACCTCAAATTATAATTGTAAAAGAGCTGTTCTGAGTTCATTGACAAGCAGTCTCACTGGGTGTTTTTTAATTAGAAACACCTTTGCAATAACATAACATTTGTGTTTAATATCCCTTTGGGAGGCAATGACTACAATTGCAATTAATCGCAAAATGGCAAAAACAGCACTGAAAAATAGAACTGTCAGTCAAAACAATTAATAAAAAAAAATCATAAAAAGAAAATGTCTGTCTGGAAGATATGTGCAAATATGTCAAACATTGCTTGTCGATGGAATTTTGTTATGAAATTAGTAAATTTGCAACATTTTACAGAATTAAGCAAACATCCCAAGACTTCCTGTGAGCTCTGTAGCAGAGTTCGTAGTAGACTATTTGTTCTTTTTGTCTTTTATCATATGATCCTTTGAGGGATAGTCTTGAAAGTAACCATCACCTGTTTCATAGCCCACTGTTCCCAGGGTCTGCGGGGGCTACCAGAGCAGCTCAGGGGGGAGATTGGAGTGAGCTGGACTCGCATGCAGTCCACAGATGATGGCAGCAACAGACACTGATATAATCTCTCCTGAAATACACATCAGTTAAAAACATGTTCCGGCCCCCAGAATGCTGTGGGATGGTAATCAGAGCATGTTTTGCCTGCTTATCTTGACGGATCTATGCACCCCCAGTTACTTATTTTTTAAGGATTCTTAAAATGTTGATTTGGATATTTTCTTGCTTTGCACGTTGCTGTATTTTTGGCTTTCAGGATAGGCCTCAGGATATCCGATGCAATAGAACTGCTTCATGATGAATAATATTTCATGATGCACCGTAACTTCCATTTTAATCAATTCAATTCATGACACAAATTTCATTAAAAAAATCTTTAATTTTACAACATGTCCCATTAATTTTTTTTCTTCCTTTAAAAAAAGATATTTTCATTTGTACAAAAAGCCAGACGTTCACAACAAGCTCTCAGTTTTTAGATAAACATATCATTTAGAAAGGGAAACTAAGAAAGAGGTCTTTCTATTACTTAAAAAGGAAAATAACATTGATTTCTGTAATACTGTCAGAAAAATTCTCTTGCATAGATAGAGTTATTGCTCTGAATGGATATTACAGCCTGGAATATGGCACTTACATATATTTGCAGTAATACAGCCCAACTGCTCCAGGGCGTCCATCTCGGTTACCCTCCCATTATCATGAATACCATCCAGGCTGGACCCAGCCGTGTGCCCTGTGCTGCCTGGGACAGACTCCAGCCCCCCTGTGACCCGACCAGGATAAACGGTTGGAAGAACAGATTTCAGTATTGAGAGTATGAGGTTAGCCGTGGGGGTGAACCACTCGCATTTTTCAAAAGCATGTTCAGTCCTGACCTAAAAGTATTTTCCTGCTTTTAAATGTGTTAGAAGCAAGACCATACAGATCTCCATTAAACCTTCTTAAGAATAAACTGAAATATCAAATATTCCATGGGTTTCTGGTTCAAAGTACCCATTTTCAGCATTATCTGCAAAATAATATATTACTACATTTATTTAAGTGCGAGCCAAAAAAATATTTACATCTTTAAAAGTAAGTCAGATGACACAGATCGGGGAACAGACAACAGAAAAGTGACAATAATGACCTGAAATATATTAATTACAATAATATTAAAACCTGCCAGTGACTGACAGTGTAATGACATTAAACAATGTATATTGAGAAACAGTGACAAAAACAACAGAAATCCAAATAAATATTAAATACAGTTATAAATAAATGAATCTTTAAATGACCATATTCAGTATTCTGAAACGATCATGTCTGACATAGATATATTATGTTATGTTATGCATTGTTGGGGTTCGAGGCTTATTTTGGGTTAAATATCTTCCACTCCAACTAAGATAAAAAAAAAAATCAGATATGATGTGCGGTAATAAGTTTAATTATTGACCGTGTGCGTACAATTTTTGTCTTGTTCTTCACTCCTGGAGTAAGAAAAACATTTTATCCACAAGATGTGTATGTGACCCTTGTGACAGTAAGGCCTGCGTGGGACAGAAGCCTTATGTACTGTGCTTATGGGGATTAATGGGAAGCTGTGGATATCTGCCGGTTCAATCAGAAGGACCGTTCCTCCTGTGGCTAGTGGAATATAAGAAGAGCCATTTACCTCTTCATAAAAACACCAAGTAATATTGAACTTAACAATTGCAATAAAAGTTATTATATCCATAAACTAATTTATAAAGGAAATAGGGCTATTCTTTTCCAGTCACTCTACTCCAGCAGTTAGGTTCGGGTGGCAGGACTGGGGAGTGGTTGAGTGTAAATGCAACATAATGTCTCTACACAGTCTTGGAAGTTTGGCTCTCCGAAGAGCAGCAGGAAGGACAAGGGATTGATGGACTATGTGGAGTTTTTCCCTCATTCTCTTCTCTTTCACTCATTATAAAGGGCAGTCATCTGTGAGGTAACCATGTAAGTTGAGGCGAAGGAATCCAAAGCTACGTCCAGGGGCAGATCATAGCGGGACAGCTGAAAGACAGCATGACCCTGAGGCCCAGCTAGGCCAGTGGCGACTGGGTAGTGCTGGGAAGTGGGGTAGTTTGGGGTATAGTTCCTTTCCGCCTCATGTGATGAGGGTTCCTGTTTCAGTGAAAAATTGCCGCTGATGCTGAGGGGGGGAGTGAGGGGTCCATCGTAGGGGGGTGTTGCACTGCTACACTCGTGGGAGGAGGCCTTCTCATAGGTCACTGCCTTGAAACCCTTCAGGTGCAAGAGGTGAGAGGCCTCCAGGGAGCCGTAGGGAGGGCTGGGCAGGCCTGGAGAGGTGTAGCTGAAGGGCTGTTCTGGCTGCTCCAGCACACCAGCCCCACCAGGCCCCCCACATTTCTCCTCCAGCCTGTCCGCCATCCCTGGGGCTGGTCCAAGCTGTAAACAGCCAGCCACCAGGTTGCTAGTTGGCTGAGATAAGCCTTTGCAGAGCATCTCCATGAAGCCATGACTCTCGGGTGACTGTCCACCCTCCAGAACCTCTGACAGGGCCCAGATGTAGTTGCGCGCCAGTCGTAAGGTCTCGATTTTCGAGAGCTTCTGGGTTTTGGAGTAGCAGGGCATGACGCGGCGAAGGTTGTCCAGAGCGTCGTTTAGGCCGTGCATGCGCGATCGCTCACGGGCGTTGGCCTTCACTCGGCGAGCCCGGAACCGTTCTTGTCGAGCCTTTGTTATCTTTTTCCTCTTTGGCCCCCTACGCTTGGGCACCTTTTCCCCTCCCTGATTCTCATCTTCCTCCAGCTCCTCTTCCTCTTCCTCTATGTCTTTGTTGTCCACCTCCCTGACACCGAGGGCAATCCTGGTCAGCTTGTAGTGGCCCATCTCCGGGGCCACCTCCCCATCCTGGGAGCTCAGGTCTTCATCCATCCAGCCCAATGAACTCACTAGTTGGCTGACATCACCTGCTTTACCGTAAGGTTTTGTCATCATTCTGACCTGGGGAGAAAGAACAATATGGTCAAAAATATGCTCTATAAACAGCTGACCCTGCAGTATTTTTGCTGATTTATTTCATGTTTTTACTTACAGGTGGACAAAAACAACCAAACCACATATATGAATGTCTTACACTAACCCGCTTCGTCTTCCACAGGTACTGTTTTTTTTGCAAATTTAGGTAAACTTATTTGGTTTCAGTTTCATTTATACCAAACTATACTTCTGTAAATTACACAAAATCCTCCAAGCAAAACTGTGATTTTATGAACCACTGAATTTGCATTTCCAATTTGTTAAGAAGTCGTGTAAGACATCTGAATTGTCAGTGAAACTGTAACAGATATCATAAATATTTATCTGGTTTGCAACAATGAAATCACTAATAAACAATATATAAAACATAAAAAAACAAGAGATAATTCTAAAGTACGTGATAACTGTCACCATTCCTCAGATAATTATATTCAATGGTTCAAGGCATTTTATGACAAAAATCTGTACCTGTACATCAGACCCTTTATTTCCAAACATATTGCCATGAGATTTTCATGTCTTTGAAACCATCTCCTACCCCTGTGCTTCTCAAGAAGGGCCTTCAAACTTCAGGCTGAATATGGGACACAAAAGACTGAGTGCTTCTCAGTTCAGCTTTAGTTCTCTGATAGTTAGCTGGCCCAGATACATATATAGTGGCCTTCTGCTTTTATGCATCAGATTTATGAGTCTAATTGCCCTGCAAGTTTAGAATTGGGTCAGCACAGTTGACTAGTATAACATCTACAGGCAAACATCTAACGCTCTCCAGAGATTCAAGCCTGCCTCTTGACCCTTCTGTATGCACTTCATCCTCAATCAAATCTGTCCGATTCATTATATTAAAATATTAATTATCTTAATATCAAATATCAGGTAATATTTATATATACACACATATTCCAAAAATTATATTCCAAAAATATTGTGGTATGGTTGAGAAAAGGCAGAAAGCCAAGTGTAATAATTAGCAGGATAAATGTAAATATCATCCCATGGTAGGCTTGCTATAGATTGGCCTCTTGGCTTTGCATAAATAAATAAAATATATGCTGTGTAGAAGAAAATATGTATTATACATGAACAAAAAGGCAATCATTGATGAGTCTGAATTCAGCACCGCAATCTGGACAGTTCCAGTGAGTGCAGGGCCGCTTCGCGTTACGCTGCCCCTTTGAGGACACGCTACTGCTCGGTGTTCGAGTATTATAACTTGGAAAATACGCTTAATCCTCTTCAGGATAGTTAATAACGCTTCAAATTAGATATACTGATCAATAAAGCAGAGACAGGACTGCTGGTTCAGTGAGTATGAGATGCGTGATTCCCGGCTGTTAGTCTGTGAGGCTGATTTGGAAACGCTGCCAATCCGGGACGTGGCAGGATTTACTCCGCAGATAAAGACCTCCAAAGGGGTGTAATTCCACGTCAAAAGAACAAAACAAGACCAAAGCTAGACTGAAAACAGACTGAACATTTCAAATTTTGAAAAGGCGCTATACGGCCGTATGTTAATTCTTATACTTTTCTCGACTTAAACTTTTCTTTTGGACGGATTTGCACATGCCTACGGTCCCCTGACTGAAACGAAATGGAATCTTGCAAAGCAAAAATGTCTTTTAAAACTTCGCTTTTCGGCATTTTGTCCGGATGTGTCTCGCTGTTTGCGTGACACTAAAAAATGGGGTAGGCCTACTTAACCTTACAGTAATTACCACATTAATTACAACCACCAGCTTTCTTTATTTAATATATTCAGGCCATCACTTAATACAATAAAACACAATGCAATGCAATGCGCTTTCCTGATAACCTACACTAAAATATTGTATAAAGGGACGCTAGAACACACTCGTAGTTACATTAAATGTAATTTTTATATCACAGAATGTGCATTTTATTTGTTGTAAATACAGTGAAAACAAATTATGCACAAATAAGTTCATCTTAATCAGTAGGCGTAAATTGTGATTAAATGTTAATCACAATCATATTTCATGTAATTATTGTGACTTACACATTAAGCTTATCGTTATTTTAAGTCCCCAATATTAAAGAGTTTAGTTTCGTACATTCCCTTGTAAGATTAAAATCGTAAAAACCATTTTGTGTTAATGTGTATCAAAATGTTAAAACCAAATGCAAACCGCATAATACAAAAAAACTCATTCAATTAAAATAACTTTACCTTCGCATAAAGAAAATTATTCTATTCTAAGATGTAAGTGTTCTAAGTTGTCGACTGATTAAATGATGACTCTTCTTCTGTTTTATCGTCCAAAAAACTGACGCACCTGTTTTCTTCCTCGTCACCTTGACGTGATGACAGAATTTCCAAGGTCCCAAGCTGATATTGAGTTAGTTTGTATGGTTATACGGGATTTCCTATTCTTTAGCTGTCCTTCTACTTCTTGCACACTCCTGATGCTCCAAGTTTGCTGAGCTACTGATCCTATCGCGTGAAATCGCTCCTCAGATTGGGTCTCTAGAGCGCAGATTTGGGTCTTTCAAGTAAACCAGAAACGCCCCTCCCACGACCACCCCC
>JAODJU010000038.1:3945439-3956886 GCA_026776725.1 Gnathonemus echidnorhynchus
GGGGGACCTTGTGCATGTGTTTAGAGGGCTGTAACTTAAAACAGCGGTGACAGTGGTAACCATGTAGTTTTTCATGTATTTCGATACAATTTAAATGCTGGTTTCCTCTACCAGTCATCCACAATTAATTAACATGCTTAAGTTCGACGGAGAAGACCATACACAGCAGGAATATGTGACCACAGCTAGACGTGATCTGAGGATTATGCATTCATGAGTTTTCTTTATCGTCCCAAGACATCAATTGTGCACGAGACTTCGTTTAAGATTACAAGTGCAGGATCTGAATGTCAAATCTTGTAATTCCATTTACACTTAATCCTGAATATGTATATTCTGTTTGATTTCAATAAAACGCGAATGAAAAATATTGTATTTAGCTTTGTATTGTAAATATTACACGCGAATTAATTACCGGAAAGGAAACCTACATTAACAGAAATTCAAATTTCCTAGTAGACTACAACTGTTTAGTGAAATAATTAAATTGACGCACAATTTTATGACACACCATTGAAAGATTTACAACGGGAAAAGTTGCAAAAATTCTGAAAATTGTATTACGTTCCGGAATAAGCTAACCGTAAAATAAATTTCACTTGACCCTTTTCTTCAAAGTTATACTGAGCTTTGCGGAGTTTAAATGAGTTTGACAGCTTGCTGTGGTAAGAGCAGGTGTATTTAAGCGCCATCTCCACGCCACTTTAGACACATTCCATGAAACAAGAGCAGCTACGGGTTGAACCGTATGACATGTGTCAATAATTATTACCACCAGACCCCTCCTGAATAAAACGGCAAAGGAAGAAACTGTCGCTGGAAAACAATATGATACATTAATTATTAGTTGAGAACAATTATAGAGAAATGACTTAACGTGAATACCAATAGACATACCTAAATCATTTATTCAAAAACCTGGCTGTACGTTAGCAATGTAAGTTTTTATGTAGGCTCATATACCTAACCTTTCGCATTCATATAAAACGATGAATAAATGATAACTGGCCTTTGACATAAATTGTAGGGTGATCTTACTTAATGTTGAAATAGGAAGACGACGGAGAAGTGGGTGTTCGCCATTCTGATCATGCTCAATCACATTTTATTTCGACTTAACTGTTGTCTTTCTAGCGTACAGGCTCAAGTAAAGTAACACGGGAGGTCGACTACGGTGCGAAGCCGAGCCGTACGTGCCACCGTGGGGACACCATTGTCACTGTGTCCCATTGACAGCCGGGGCTTATGGATCGCACGTGTCCCTCGCATTGATCCTATTGTCCCCGCACGAATCACGTGCACGTGCACGCGCGCACTCTCTTGTCATCTCTCTATCGTCAGCTTTAGCAAACCACTGTTACCCTGTGATGATTTTGTTAATATGATCCTATACATTTGTGTCACGTTTCCTTTCATATTAAGGAACACACATATGATGCCATCGCCTATTATTAGGGTACAGTCTAGACCCGTTTATTTAAGACAAAATAAAAAAAGACTTCGGTCTCGTCAAATAATTACCGTGTCCCCGCTGAATCGAAACAAACTTAACAAAATCGATATGTACTTTAGTTTGTCAAATTAGACTTCTGGACGGATAAAATATTTAAGCAAAATAATTAAAATTGTTTATTTTATCATGTTTATTGCGGACTACGGGCAGTTATTACGCCTGACGTTACCCCCAATTAAAGGCGTAGGGTTGTGTATCCCCTAACATTACCTGAAGAAAGCCGCAGCCCATAAAGGCGGTGGACGCTATAAATTATGAGACACTATGGGGCTGTTGAACGACATTAAATAAAACGGTCGTAGTAGAGGTTTCCAGACTGTGCGCCCATATATCCGACTTCTTCGTGAAAGAACAGATGGCCAGCCATGTAAAAAAGAAGCTATGCATCTGTCGAGTGGGGGTTCGCACTCCGGCTTATGTCTCAGTGTCCCGCGCTAAGAGACGCTTGAATAGATTTATAAATCCACGTTATGTTTCTCAATCGTCATAAATAAACATTTGCTAGTTTTTTTTTTTTAATTAAATACTCGTGTTGCCAATTCACATAGTCTAAATCCACTGAGAGTGAGAACATTTATCAGCTCATACATTTTTTGACTGACCAAATTCATGCCAACAGAAATAAAAATAAATAGCCTACGTTTCAATCATGTCTTATGAACCAAAAAAGGCAAGAAAAATGTAGTCTGACATTTTTAAACTATACCCAGTGGGGTAGTGTTCAGTATTTTGTACTAGCCGTTTGTCAACATCATTCGGGAGTGGGCGACTATAATTTCCAGCCCTGTTCACAAATATTAAAATTGATAAATTAGACCACAGTAAGTTATTTTATTTGTTTGTGAATATCAATATACATGTATGTGTCAAAATTTCATTTTTTAATGCAAGAAAGTCTTTATTAGCCTAATAAAATGTTTGAATATGGTTTATAATTTTCAAAAGGCCTAGTAGGCTTAGCCTATACCGTTTGCAAGTAAAATCATATGTAAAACACAAGTTGAAAGACTTGAACTAGGCCTATACATATTTGCAGTGAAGAGAAATGATTTTTTTCGGAGGCTTTTGCACCTCATGAGTGCGTGTCATGGATGCTTGAGGACCCCCACGTGGACCCCCACGTGGCCAATATGGCTTCCTGTCCAGGCAGACTTTGCCAGTCCCACACCACACCCGATACCTTGAGCAGGAGTATCCCAGAAAGAGAACAAATATACATGGAATTTCATGGCCATACTGTAAAACTGGAAACTGTTAGAAAGAATCTCAAATTGTATTAGTCACGCTTTTATGAAGAGAAAATCTATCAGTCACTGTGCTTGGCAATCTGAAGAAGACATTATATTTGAGAAGCATGATTTGTTTTTTTCTTTGCTGCAAACATGCAGTAAACTTTTATGTGACCAGAGTGAAGTTCCTACTCCTTCATAACTTCACTTATGTAAAATTAGTGCATGATTAACAGGGGCGCAGGGCTCATGCTGGGTATCTGTTGAAAGGCATATTTTGATCAAATATGGACCCATGAACAGATCGACATGCCTTTCTTCTAGCGGGGGTTTAGGGTGTAGGAATGGCTGTCAACGTCAGATACTGCACACTGCAGGACCGACAGATATCAATAGAAGCATATATATATACACACACATAAAAACATATGGTATATATATCTGAATTTCTATGTAGATTAATAGAAGCACTTACAGGCATATATAAATTATTCATCGTTCTATAATATTTTAGAAACTTACATATATAGTTTTTAAAAAGTAAAAAAAAAAAACTTGCAATAAGGGAGAATATCTAAGTAGATTGACACTGTCTTAATTCTGATAAAATTTTGTTGATTTCCTTTCTAGCCTTTCCTCTCCCTCGCTGTATAAAAAGACATTGCCACAAGTGAAATGTGTCCTGCCAGAGTCCCTGGAGGCAGGGGCAGTACAGCTAGCACTGACAGATGGGCCCTTGTCCTGTCTTTCTCTCACCCTCTCCCAAATACGCACACACACGTACTTGCACTCACGCATGCTGCGGCTGCCTCAATACAATAGGAATTAAAACCCTGCACACATGCTGCCTTGTCCTCCTGAAAGCTGAGGCCCTTGTAATATTCATAAAAGGTTGGAGCAAGCTTGTATTAGGCAGTCAGGGAGGGCTGGACAGGGGGTCAACTTGAAATGAATGCAAATGAAGAGTGCTCCCAATTTCCTCGCTGGGGGGGCACACTGCACGTTTCTTTTTCTGAAGATGAAAGTTTACTTTGAAGGTCTCTCTTGGAACGCCAAGTGCCACAGAATCAATCTACTGTTGTGTCTCAACTTTAATAAAATGATATGTCCACATGTGCCATTATCTGTTCTAGACAGGAATTGATGCTTTTGTCAGGTTGTTTATTTATTTGTTTGTTTTTGAGTATGAACATGAATTATTGATTTTGATTTTTCTTAATTTCTAGTTCACATTGACTTTCTGAAGTCAGTTATTCATCCTAGAAAGAATATTCCACTATTAGAAAAACTTAATTTCAAACATATAGCTACTACTCAAAAAAAAAGATATTTAGCTACTTATTTGGTTGGACAGTTGAACAATTGACAATTGTCCAGTGTGACTTTTAAGGTCATTTTTATTTTCTCATGGTATATTTTTGCTTTTAATTATGTCATATCCTGAGTTCTGCTTTGCAGTCTGTGGAACAAAAATTTTATATTAGTGTTTTAATGTTGAATTTATTGATGAGAATTGATGAATTCTGTTCTGCTTCTGTTTCAACAATATTTGCCCATATATTAATCTTCACATAGCTACTGCAAATTGCTGAAAACATATTGTCTGGTGCTGGAAGTTACCATATATTGTCATGTTTGTTTCAAGTGTGTGTGTGTTTTATACAGGATGCCAGCACAGGGGCGTGTATATGTGTGTGTTTTATACAGGATGCCAGCACAGGGGCGTGTATGTCACACTCACAGTTGCTGTGTCCCAGCAGGTGATCCAGATTGTACTACTGATGTGCTGCTTATTTAAGCTGAACACAAAAACATCAGCCTTTTCATTTAGTCTAGAAAACATATTTACACTGCTCTTCTGCTGATTCCAGTCTAGGCACAGAATATCTGCTACAGACACATCATATCTGCTAGAAATGTCATGAAGTTTTAAAAAACAGCAAGTTATAACATTAATTTGCAAATAGAGTAGCATTTAGTTTGCTGATATAAATGCTTCCCATGTCCAGTCCCAGAAGACTTCCTTTAATACTATTCTTGGGAACGATATTTAACATGAATTGCACCCAGATAAATATCTAGAAGTAAGAATAACTGGTTCATAGCCCCAGATAAATTAAATTGATGGATCATTATTCTCTTATTCTCTAAACTGCATAGTTTATAAGTATCACACAAGAAAATTCTACAAAGGTGTCATTTGGAAGTGACAAGTTGACAGTGAACTTTTGATTGGATTTTGAAAAGTATACATGAATTTTGACTTAAAGTGATGACTGAGAATTAAGGGCAAATGGCAAAAAATGTAGAAATGTAGAAATTACTTTAAAAAGGGCAGGGATAGAGCAAAAAAGACAAAAAAAGAAACTGTATAGGCATGGTGAGGCTTGGGTACATGCTTAACTACAGTATGAAGAATGTTCTCCCATCATGGGTTCTGAGGTCTCCTTTCCATCTGGTTATGCTGGGATTCATTCTAAGGCTGTATTTTATATAGTTACCTTGCAATCAAGCATATAGATACTTAATATGGCACACATTAATATGTCATGCAGTTTAACCCACAAATCATGTTGAAATCACGGAACACTGCATTAGATTTCAATCAAGTACATTAACCAGTTACAGCAAAAACCCACTATATTCTGCCTCAGAACCCAAACCTGCAACTCCATAATACCTGCGATTTAGTGATTTAACATGCTAATTGTTTGCAGACGTAGGTGTTATAAATCTAATTTGTTAAATATCTATCAAAGAACTACAAGCATTATGTAATTGAAAAACTGCTGAATATTTCTTAATAAAGGAAAGTGCTAAAAAATTAAAAATATTATAAGCACTGTTTTATTAATACGGCATTTAATTGATGTTTTTAAGATTTTTAAGATTTTTAAAATGAAATATCTTACTTGAATGTGAGATCAAAACACACCCAGACGTTCCCAAACCCCCCCCGCACCTTCTCGAAACATCACGCTTCCCAGGTCATTTCTATTTGTTGTCCTTCTTGAATGACTCCTTAGTTTTCACCACATCTTTGCTCCTCTATTGTTTGTCCTCCACCTTTGCTCAAGACAAAATATAATATTTCTAAACTGTCCATCCAGGCTTCTTCTCAATAAAATAATTATGCTTTCTGAGACATGTGGCTCGTAAGATGACCTAAAATGTACAGTGTTCTGTTTGAATTCCTGCTTATATTGTGCTTTCCAAAAACTTTGTCAGTTTGCAAATCGACAAACCATTTTTTCCTCCCTCTGGGTCAACCCTGTGCAGATGCCACATGGGGTGGGGCATTGCTCTAACACCCTGCAGGTGCATTAATAAATGCCCAACTCTGATAACTGCCAACAGACTTTATACAGGTTGACCGAATAACAGAATCTGTGCAAGATAATAATTCAACTTTAGAATTTCTTTCTCTTGAGTCAAACAAGGAAAAAAAATGTTTCTCCCCAGATTAATTTTTTAGGTTAGATTTTCCAAGTATTATTAACATTTAAGACGGTTCTGAGTCATATGATGACAGTTGTCGTCCTTCTAGAAGCCTTAACCAAACTGTCATCGTTTGCTGGGAAGAAGCTGGAAATTGAACTAAATCAAACTAAAAAAAAAAACACCCCATCACATTTCAGCAATGTTGGTACTAAATACCAAACCTTTGTGTATTTGGGGGCCTGAATTTGGTAGGGGGGGGGGGTCCATCTGCCAGCACAACTGCCCTAGGAGAGACAGGCAAGTCCCCTGGGAGCTAGAGGAGGGGGTGAATATGCCACAGCCGTCAACTAATCAAGAGCTATAATCTGTAGACCAATGCAATGTTTTTAATTACACTTAGGCCTTGGATACAGGACACATAGAGAAGAAAGATCAAATACACCAGACAGTATAAGATTCCTTAATGTCTTGTGCTCTTACGTACGTGTATGCGTCTTTGTTTAAGGAATAATGACCTTTTTCAGCCTATAAAAATCGTATAATCTCTCAGTTTAGAGATATTCTTCTATATAAATGCAATCAATATGTGATGCTCATACCCAGAGCTCTGAGGGCATTATCAAACCCAGAAAGTGACACCTGTGTCAGTAGCAATGAATAAACATGGGAAGAATGACATCTCTCGGCCTCGCTGAGGTCCACTGCAGGCAGTCTGTGAAAATGAGGGGCTTCGCTTGCAGGATGGGGGGGGTAAAGGGAGCAAACTTCCCTCAAGCTTCATGGATCCTTGTCAGCTTGGTGTCAGCCAACGAGATCCTTGATCTCGCACTGTGGAAGCTAACAGCAGAGCCCCATTCAGACAGCCAGCACTGCTGCCGCTGCTCCAGGGCAAAACAAACTTCGCCGCTGCGGTTCGGGCAGCTCCGGCCTCCTGCGGAGCCTGCTGATTGGCTGCCTGCCTCCCGGCGCCCATCCTACAAGCTTATTGTCTCACGTGCCATGCACAGTCAATATTAAGCTTGGCTAATGTGATACATGGGCAGCTGGAGCAGCTCTCGTTATTACCATGACACAGCAGAGCGACGGACATAATATCATTAAGAAGAAATCAGGTGGTAGGAAGATTTTGGCAGGGCACAGGGGGGATTTTAGGCGTTTGGTGTGTGGGGGGGGGTGGTGATAATTTGATTACACAGTCTAGGAGAAGCCCTGAGGAACAATTGAAACCTTTTCTCCCAGTTTAATTTAATTCAATTTCAGAATTTCAGACCTCAGAAAAGCAAAGGAATAGAAGTTTACTTTTCCTATTCTGAAATAACACCCTTGAAACCTGATTATAGGTTACTGCTGCGGCAGATGCAGAAAAATAAACACTAAATTAAATTTAGCGCTAGAAAATTTACAAGAAAAATTACCAAAGAAAGTAAATCTATATATCACATTTCATTTATTTAAATATCTTAAATGTGTTAATATAATGTAACCCATGTATCCACTGCACAGACCATTTAATCTCTTCAAAGATTGTATATAAACCATGCATGAACTAGAAATGACTGATCACTGTGATTACTCTGTATACCCCAACACTTCCCAGCTGGAGTATAAATATGCTGATCTATTCAACTCATATTCAGCCGGGTCTAACTCTGTGCTACCTCAGATTTTAAAATAAAAAATAAACCAACAGACATATAAACAAAATAAAAAATAGTGTCATGCATGTATCTATTTCTTTAAAAAGTAACACTGGTCTCACGGCAGGAGATTCTTGTAATCATTGTTCTCTGCTTCAAAACACAAGCACAATTTCAGGCTCTATTGAACGTGCAAAGGATTCTTCAAGAAATCCTTTTAGGGGCGGAGAATGCTGAATATTTGAACAAGTGAGTCTTGTGCTTGCAGTTAGTTTGATAATGCTGCCTTGTTCCAATGAATTAAACTAACCCTAATTAATTATAATGCTTCAAGATTAGCCTAAGTGTGTGCTCTACAAATATAATTTGCTCTTTTCTCTTTTTTTTTTGCATACAAATTCAGGTAATTATTAAAGGCTTTACCATCTTTTTGCAACTGCTTTAAAATATGTTTGTTACATTTGAATTTTTCATTCACTTTTTATTTAAAGATTTCCACATTGAGCCTGAACTCTATGCATTAGCACACCATAGGTGCCAGAGAGTGGGTGTGAAGTTGTGGGACATCAGACACTATGTGTGAATTTAATAGCCACAAGATGATGCTCAGATAAACATACAGTGTCCACCCCCCCTCGTACACATTCCTCTCTCCCTTACTCAACACATACTCAACACAGTGAACCAAGAAACAAATAAGAAACAAGATTGCGGCAAAATAAAAAGTAATGTATTTATACCCTAATTTTATATTCTGTAGAATCATATTTACCAGCTTGTTTTGATATCAGAATCATACAAATACTTCCAACATTCATTTAGAAAATATGTTCATAACACTCATTCAAATTATATTAGGAATTTTGCTGAACAGAAATATTTAATCTCAAATGGATCCATGACTGGACCATTCTATGTCATTTACTTCCTTGCTTTTAAACCATCTCAACGTTGCTTTGACTTGCTTCAGATTCTAGTTTTATATCTTTTGCAGCCTGAAAGTAATTCTCCTTCAAGGTTAGGCCTGTATTTCACATCATTTGTTTTACTCTTTCCCAGGTGAGAAAAGCATGTCCATAACTTGATGCTTCCATTACTCAGAGTATATGGTTTTACCTGGGTTGGTACCTGTTTTATGCTCTCTCTCTCTCTCTCTCTCTCACTCATATATATATATATATATATATATATATAGACTCCAGTTCAGGATTTGTTTTACTGGATCATAGAATCTTTTGTGATTTTTTTTCAATATACTTTTTTTTCTTATTTAGGAATTTAGGATACCTGTGGTATTATTGACTCACAGACAATTCCTCTATCTAAAAATGGAACTCTGTAGACCTGACAGAGGATATAAATTGGTTTCTTTAATCAGTTCTCTCCATTTTACACTTCAGCGATGCACAATGACTTGTTCTGAATGGTGCTGTATATTTTCAGCTGCCCAATGATCAATGCTGAAATGTACCAACAACAAAATCTATTTTCACCCTAATTATGGATGTTTTCTCATTATTATTTATGCTCAAATGTGATTAAATATGCTTCCTCTGAGTGTGGTTGCATCAGGTCTAGCACAGTCTATATTTGTATATTGCACAATGCCCCATTGTACGAGAGGATAACAGCAACTATCAAATCATGCACTTAAAAATAGAGGTTACACTGTAGAGTTTTAAAATAGATAATATTTTTTTATTTACATTAATTGCTTATTTAATGTACATTTTACAAGTTCTCTATAAAGTTCTTTTATCAATATTTATCTGAGTATTAAGATAGTTACGGTTTGGTAAAGTTTGGACAATACTGGCACCTAGTGGTAAAGAACATACCAGACACACGTAAGCTGCGAAAAACATTCATTCATTTCGGCATTCACGATCTGTAGCAGGGCCGTGCAGAGCCCTTTTCAGGAGCCGGTGGTCAACCAGCAAAGGGGGGTCATGTGTTTGTGTGTGTTCATAGGCGATTGAAAACAGGCATTTGATAAAATTTAGAACATTTTCACTCATGCAGAAGGGGCAGCCCGCACCTGTCCTACTCCGCTCATAGAGCACAGCCTGGGTACTCGATCAAATTTCACAGTCTTGCTCAGTGACCGGCTGACATGCCAGTTTAGGGCTCCCACCTTTCAGGACATCATTTTCCAGGATATTTTTCTGATTTAGACTTATGGATACAGGGCTGCCAGTGAAGTCAGCATTAAATCTGAGATTCTACAGTCAAACACAGACCACTGTCAAAGAATAATGTACACTTCACTCTAAAATATGCTGACAATTTATTTAAGATTACTTGCTTTATCTCACAATGCCCTACAGTATATAATCCACACATTCTTTCCATGCCCTAACTATACAATGAATTTATTGATTTATGGAATGGAATGGAATTCAATTGCATAGAGTACACACTGAAAAACAACATAAATGGAAATATTTGCCAAAGTATTTGCTCGTATATGTCCATAATATGTTTAACGTTTTCCTGTTTGGCAGTTATCATTTAGGTAAACAGTAAAATGCATAACTTCTGCGTAAAGTTAAGAAAACATAATTAAGAAAATACTGAGATGGTCCCTGTTCAAAAGCTTGCACAGCCATAGATCTTAATACTGTGTCCCCCCCTTTAGAGTCGATGACGGCTTGTAGTCTTGTGATACCTGTGGGTGAGGAGCTTAATTTTCTCAGATGGTAAAGCTGCCCATCGTTCTTGGCAAACAGCCTCCAGTTCCTATAAATTCCTGGGCCGTCTTGCATGAACTGCACAGGAGACTGTGATGGCCAATCCAGAACCATTACTTTTTTCTGCTGTAGCCAATGATGGGTCGATTTGGCCTTGTGTTTGGGATCATTGTCATGTTGGAAAGTCCAAGTGCGTCCCATGCGCAGCTTCCGGGCTGATGAGGGCAAATTGTCTCCCGGTATTCTCTGATAACATGCTGCATTCATCTTGCCATCAACTCTGACCAAATTCCCTGTGCCGCCATAGCTCACCCACCCCCAAAGCATCAGAGATCCACCTCCATGCTTCACAGTACGGATGGTGTACTGTTCACCATAGTGTCTATGGTTGTGACCATAAAGTTCAAGTTTGGTCTCATCTCTCCAAATGACTTTTTTCCAGAAGTTTTGATGCTTGTCTAGGTGCTGTTTTGCATATTTAAGCCGGCTATTTTGGGACAATGGTGCAGTAATGGCTTTCTTCTGGCAACCCGACCATTTCTACTTCTTTATGAGAGTCTGAACACTGCTAATTGGCATTCTCAACTCTTTGGATATCTTTTTATATCCTTTTCCTTCTTCTGCTTATACATGCTCCCCTTAGGGGACATTATTCGTAAACATCTTGTTTCTTTTCACTTTTACGCTGACGGCATACAGTTATATATACCATTATCATCACAGGAGTCTGTTCAATCCCTCCTTGATTGTTTAGAGGACATTAAGCAGTGGATGTCAAATAACTTTTTACAACTCAACGATAGCAAGACTGAGGTTGTAATTTTTGGACCCCCTAAATTAATGCCCACAGTTACTGACAAATTATCTCATCTCTCTTCCTTTGTTAAGCCTTCAGCTAAAAGCCTTGGGGTTATCTTTGAGTCAGATTTGGGTTTTA
>JAODJU010000038.1:3958091-3977060 GCA_026776725.1 Gnathonemus echidnorhynchus
CCCCCCCGCCCCAACAAACACACACACACACACACATGACCCTGGGACTCCCCGCCCTACTCAGCCCCGCCTCAAATTTATGTAAGGTGAAGTACAATTTATATTAAACAAAAACATAAATTTTCTGTAATTTGTAACATTATAAAAGTAAAAACAGAACAAACTCCTCCATGAGTGCCAGTTGTCTCCAGAACTCAGAGAAGCCTTTCTGCGCACCACAGCTGAACTGAGGAGTTATTTTTGCATTTTTTTTTCACGTTTTGCTAACTTTAGGAAGTTTGGTAATAATCATCTGGTGTCTTTCACTAAAAAGGTGCCATTGCCTGGATGTTTTTTGGTCAATACACCACCCTCTTTCAACCTCTAGATCATTCGGCCCCAAAGACTGGGTCGCAGGAGATTTTATTTGGGCGTAACATAAATTTACAGAATTTTTTCCAGTCTGTTAAGGATTTATATTTGCAGTATTCCTTTGAGCCACACGAGGGAGCTGTTTTTAACCACGCTATCAGTTTACGTCATAATTGCGCCAGATTCTGCAGCCAGGCGTAAGCAATAGAATAGATGCTTGGCTGCGAAAGATGAGGCTGCAGCTAAAGTTATCCGAACTACTGCGTGTGAAAGGAAGCAGGCTTCGATAGTATCCATAATATTCTGATATCTGTACTTATTAGAGATAAATCGAGATTTCGGCAAACGTATTTTCGTTTTCGGCCGGAAAACTTCCCGGAATTTACTGATAAGAATCGACCTCATTTTAACCGCCCGCTGAAACTTACTGTATGGCACCTTGTATTGTCGCTAAGGGGCCATCGAGACCATGGGACAGTTTGTAATCCTCAGAACTCATCCCTCCCTCCAAAAGCCGTAAAACCTATAATAAAGTCGTGATTCCGCCATGCGTTTGCTCTCGCTTTGTAGCCCTCGTCTTCCGCCGGGAAAACGAGTCAATGCAAATGTCGAAATAAAACTAAAAGCAGCTGTGTAAAATGCAGCCGGTATGTGCGGGAACTGTTCAAAAATGCCATCAAGACTTATATGGATTGCAAGTAGCAACTGTGTGTGTTGATCTATTTGTTTTGATTTATGTTTATTGCAAGGGCCTTTATGTAACATTTAAGTACAATTTACAATTCATTTCAAAGAACGTACTTTGTTTCACCTGAGTTGGTTTGTATAACATAACGCTTTTTAACAACCATATAAAGCAACGCTAACACTGACGGACATGAAATCACCAATGTCCCTAATTCAATATAGGATACAATACACTTTACGCTGAAAAAAATGCCTTAAAATGTTTAATAAATTTTTGTAACCAAATTTTTTTTGTCAGTGTGTGCAGAAAAAATAAAATCTACTTTTCTCCATATGTTGCAGTATTTATATTTTTTAATCAATATATTCTCAAAAGCAAAATTAGCTGAATACATTTCTTTGAACAAACTGGTACATACATGACCAAATAATTACCCCTGGTTGTCAGCTGAAAAAATAATTGGAATTCAATTTCGGTACATCACTAATACATAGTTTGTTTTACTGATGAGGGGGGAAAATGATAGTCCATTAAAACCGCCCAATTGCACTTATTTTAATTAATTTCTAAATTATCAAAAATATGTATTTTGATTCACTGGTGAGAATAAATAGCCATGAGATAACTGCCTAAATACATTTGGGGTCATGTGTAAAGTATTTCTCCTGTATATCAATAACATGCATGTAACTTATTTGTGATTTATCAAAGGAAATCTCTTCATGACTGATTTACCAATTCAAAATAATAGCTGATGTGAAAACGGCAGTAAAAATATTCAGGAACGTTTTGTTAATCTACATATTCATACTTCTCTTGATGTATAATGCCTATTGTGAACTGGGTCACGGTGGTTTGTCATTTTTAAAAAGTGGGTCCCTGCAAAGTTTTGAAAACACTGCTCTAGACACCATATCTGAAAGGAGGATATTTCTGAGATACTGAAACCACGTCTGGCAATATCATACCACATTTAAAAATCATTTAGATCACACTTCTTTTCTGTTCTAATGCTTAGCTACAAAGTAACTATACGTTTGGGCCCTATCTTCCCGTTGTAAAAATTCGGTTGTACTCACATGATCAGCTGCTCGGAAGAGAAAGCTGTTTTAGGGTAACAAGCAGGTGTACCTAATAATGTGGCAACCAGGTTTAGATGTCAAACCTCAAAATCTTGTTGCACGTCTCGTTGCATGATTTCACATGGAGTTTAGAGTTTGAAATACAAGGTATACCAGTAAATTTGACATACATAATAAATATGAAAATATCACAAAAGAATGTTTTTCTTCTCACTATAGCATATGGCTTTTTCAGTGGATGGAGGTCAGTATAGGTGTCATTCTGCACATAATCTGACTCCCAAATTATTGAGAGACACTAGTTATCACCTTAACTGGAATACCACTAAATTACAGTTTAGCGTTACAGAGTTAAAAAGAGAGATATGAGAAATCGTATGAGAACACAGATTTATTCCACAATATGCAGTATTTGAAACAAGCTACCCTGAAGCAAAACAAGGCTGCTCTTCTGTCAGCTACTTTAATAATCCAATCTAGTCATAAGGAAACTGTACAGAGCTCACAGAACTTCAAAATTATTGCTTTGAGATATATATACACCCAAAAAATTTCCTCCTCACTAATCAGTGCTTTTTTTTCCAAAAAGATTTTTACTGTATCATATACATCTTCAAAATTTTCTCATAGTTCATTCTTAATGAAATATTGGTAACCAGTGTTTTTGGTTCAGCATGCAGGAAGAAGTAAGAGTCCCCTTCTTAATGAAGCACTTGACAGCAAAAAAATGGAAACATGCACACCTTTTCACATTCCACATGACAAGTGGAAACATTTCATAAGAAAGTTGGGGGTAGGGGTGTGAAACCCCTTGAATGAGACCACTGTGGAGCAAAACCCCACAGGGCTGGAGTAGCACCACTGTCAGGGAGTGATGAGAGAGTACGGGCACTGCGTCACGGGCGTCCTCATTCGGCCACAGGCTTCTCTCTGACATCACAGCTGACGCAAACGAAGTCCTCCCCAGTAAGCTGGCTGCTCACACCCACACAGATCTGGTGAAACCACTGGCTGCAGCTCCCATCACACTGGATCCAGTGCACCTAAACAGAATCCCACACATTCTCTCATTTGCAGAGTAGGACACCTGCATACAGTTTTTACAAAGTGGCTCCCTTCCTTCATGTAACCCAGGATCAGTACAACATCTCCAGTTTTATCTGTAGGGTACATGTGGTGGAAAATGTACACTGCCCCCCAGCTGTCACAGCAAATTTTGGTTTGTAGTGCTTGCTAAGTATTTTCTGGTGGATTCTCTACCAATAATCTCCTGTTTCATGTTAAACTCTTATACTTGGGTCAGCCCACAGCCATGATAATGTCATCTAGGTGATTGGGCTCATCACAGGTCAATCTCATTTATAATTCAGTGAGATCTGTCATGCAAATAGCCAAGTCGAGGTGTTAATGCAACGTGTATTGATGTAATAAAACCTTTTTATGTGCAAAGAAGTATTTTCCCTTCACAATAGAAAGGAACTTCAATGTGGTGTAAATGCTTTGTAAAGGCAGAGTAAATGCGAATGAACAGGATTCCTACCTCATCTCCTTCTGGCTGCAGACACTTCTCTGCTGGACACAAACTGAAGTCGTCCTCAGTGTCGGAGGCAGGCTGCGCCTCCCCCTCAGGCTGCGCCTCCCCCTCAGGCTCCTCCTCCCTGCTCCATTTCGCTTTCTTTGGTTTGTCCCAGCACTCTGCCTGCGAGCTCCGAGCCTCTATGTGTCGCTTGCTGATCCTCCCGACCTCCTTCAAATTTTCCTCTACTGGACCAGAGACACTTTCCTGAAAAAAAAAGCACAACCCGTCTTGAGAAAAGGGGAGAAAAGCAGTACAGCGAGCTCTCAGCAGCTACCAGACGGCGCCTAACGATAACTAAATCCTGCTCCAAATATGCCACTGAAAGAACTTGATGCTACTACATCCGAAACTGTGGTTTCATAAGCATGGAGATTCTTGGCATATGAAGAGTTTATAAGACCACTGCTTAATGCACATGACTAGACATGATCAATAACTGAAATCATGAGATATTAATGTGCAAACACAGCTAGAGAAACTGAGCGTTTGCCGTGTGTAAGTCAGTCTGCATTAGACGGCCCTCCAGTCACCCTAGACACCCACCTCCACCTCTGAGGGGCACACTCCCTGAGAATCAGAACTGCTCAGTACACAGGGCACTGAGTCTGACATGACTGTGCCAGCCTGCTGTGCTGCCTGCCCATCTCCCATCATGCAGTGCAGCTGCTGAAGCTCAGGCAAGCTCACTTGCAGCAGGAGACCCTCCATGATCATCTCCTCCAGGTCAGGATTCACACCTGCATTAGGAGGTGCATTCATCATGTCCAAAATTACATACACTGCCAGATAAAGGTTTTTCCACACACAGATTTTTTACATTTACGTTACTCACTTAACATTTACTAAAAATACACTCAATATTCTTTGCTTACAAATACATTTAGAGTATGTTCATTTGAATACCTTTATTAGCAAGAAAATGTCATATCTTTGATTAATCAAATAAACCTCCTTCAGCAGGTATAACAGAGAAAATTCAAAGCATTCTTTTCTACAAGGGACATTACAAACTGCTCTGTTTCATAGGATGAAACACTTAACTAGTGCATTTAAAGTTCAAGGACAGTCTAGAATGTGACTCTGCCATCACCACGCAACCAGGTAATAGGATGTCAGACATGTACTGTTACATACTCTTTCCATGTTATAAAGCAGGCTTGCTTTATTTCACGTATATTTTCATTTATAGTTGTTCACTCTACTTTCCAATGCTTAGCAAGAATAAAAAATCAATTTATGAAATAAATAGATAAGTGATTAAAAACCTGTGGTGTGTAAAAACTTCTGACAGATAGTGTATATTAAATTTAAATTACATTAAATCAGATCAAAGTTCTTCAGAACTCTTAAAACTTTTGGTGAATTCACAGATTGCAACTTGCTAGGCAAACTGATTTAATTTTGCATTTGTAGGCCGCCAATTTTAATTAATGCAACATGAGTCTGAAAAAAATGAGAACATTACATAAACTATCAAATATTCTCTAGAATTCTTCAACCGAGTGAAGTGGTTTTGTTAACTAGTAACTGAAGGGCTTACACAGCACTACTGACCATGACACTGCTGCTCCACTTGGAAGACACCCTGAGACTGACCAGGCTGCTGCTCTTGGGGAGGACATGAGGCTGATTCAGGGCAAGACATCAACTGCAGATAATTACATCAAAAAGAAGAGAAAATAAGATAAGCAGTACAGCAGAGTGCTGTGCACAACATATAACAAGCAGTGTGGGATATTACTACAGTGACATAACCATAAACAGTCTTATTCAATGGAGGCTTAGTGGATAAACACAGGAAAGCAAGGTTTGAATCAGGCACAAGTGTGTGTGTCTGTGTGTGTGTGTGTCCTGCACCAGGTACTAAGCTCACCACAACACCGCACTGGATAAGTGACCTGAAGCTGGATGAATGTTTGTTCAATGTTCATAAGCCAGTTGTCAAAACAATCACAACACAAAATGAGTGAAGTACCTCTTCATCAGCGTCAGTGGGACAGCTGGCAGGTACGTCCCTGATCTCACTGGGGACAAGGACTCTCCTCGCCTTGCTCTGCCAGCTCACGGCTCTGCGCACCAGGAAGCGCAGTGCGTCTCCTTCCGGCAGGCGCACACGGAGACGCCGCAGGGAAGCTAGCAGGGGAAAGACTTTCGCCAGGGGGGGGCGCTGTGAGCGACAGCACAGCAGACACAGCCAGGGAGAACTGCTCCCCTTGGTGGCCAGTTGCTCCATGCAGCTGCTGTGATAAATGTCCCAGCAGAGGCGGCACTGCAGCATGCCTCCAGTGGGGGCGCTGTGGCACACACACACCTGAGAATCTGCATCTGTTTTGCAGTGCAGCTTGGAATCGTTACTTAACCGAAAAGCAGAGAGTGCCTCCATCTCCTTTAACCGTACTTTCTCAAGGATGGCCATCTGGAAGAAGAAGAAAATTTTTATTTATTTTTTTTAAAGTTCAATAAATTGTTAATACAATAAAGCCTTTCCATTGTTTTGAAGAGTCCAGTTTGATTTTAGGCATGGCAAGATTCACATTTATTTCTACATTTTCCTTCAATCAGAGGCTCTCTCACCACATTCAGTCAAATAATTGAAGTTCCAGTTTGATTAAATCCAAAAATAGTGGTAAACACATGCAGGCTCTGTGCACTTACAGAAGATGCAAATTCCCTGCATTCTGAGAGCGCTCTCTCCACATCATTCATAGGATCTTGTGTTGGCGTGTTGTTCATGCTGTGCTGACTTCCCTCCAGAGCCATCTTGGGCTTCCTCTTCAGAGCACCAGACCCAACTTCACACCTGGGGCAAAGCACCTGCACCAAGGTCTGCTAGTCATTCTCAGGGGTATGACCTGCGTTTCAGTCCAGCCATGACACAGGAGAGCTGCTTTTTCACCCAAGCGAGGGAGCCGCCAAAACGTGTTTGAGTTACAATGTAATTATCCGCTTATAGTGATCATGTTTGTCTGGGTGAAATTGATTACTATAATCAGATGATCATTTTAGTCAATTTTTTCTTTTTCTTTATGTCTCAGGCAGATTACCATCTAATTGACATTTGTATATTTATTACAAGGTAATAAAACAGACAGCGTCAATTTCTGACGATTTCAGAATACAGTACAGCTGTTTCAAACACTTTAAAAATTAGAGTATTGTTAAAATTACTGAACTGTATATAATTTAAATACTATACAATACAGTACAGTACTGAAATATTGGGTTCAATTCAGCTGTATTTATACAGTGCATTTTCACATTACATTGTGTCAAAGCGGTTTTGCTGCTGCATCTCAGTGGTTCATTTTTGTCAGTTTATCATAAGCTGTGAAGAGTCTATATTTGTCATTGAGAGGAAATGACTTTTTTTCCCGTCATGTCTGTGCACACAGCATTAGCCTCAGGTAGCAGGCCTGAAGCAGATGGGTTACCGCAAGGCAAAGTATTAAAAAATAAAAAAAAAAAGAGGAATTACTGCAGCAGGCCTGCCAACTTTTGTCAGCTGACTGGCATGAGATTTTCAGTTTGAGACAAGTCTGCACACACATTTACATGTATGCAACCGTCTATAATGGAATAATATAGATTTGCCATAAGATTTCTGGCATAAGTGTGTGAGTCTGAAAGCGTCACGCCAGAGCTGGCAGTCCTGCTGCAGTTCCACATTTTTTTCCATACGTTGTCATGTTTAAAGACCCAAAACGAACACTGCAGACTACTGGATTACTATAAGCAAATTATTTAAACAGTATTTGTACAGGAATGATTCTGTCCCAAGCTTTTTGATCCATATATGCGGTTGATCACTATAACCATGATCAGTATAATCGGTTTCCATTGTAAAATGTATCGTCTCAGCATTGTCATTGCAATGTGCGCATGGGCAATAATCACATTGCATCTGCCGGTACTGATTTGTGTCTGTTGACAGCTCACAGCACCACCAACTTCTTTGACACACCCTATTGGTAGATAAGTTCTATTTAGCTATAGTTTATTTGGGGTGATTTCATCTCCTTTTTTGTTTTATAAAATATTATTTTTTGAAATTTCATGCAGCCCTATTTTTTTTTTTTTTTTAAATGTGCATAATGTGAGCGGAGAAGCACTGGAGTACCTCTAGCAACGAGAATGGAGAGTTTGGGAGGAGAAAGACTTCAGCAGCACTTTCTTTCCAGGCCTCCCCATCTGAGAGCAGGCTCTCCAGCTGTGTGAGCGCCTCCAGGTGGACAGGGATGGACTTTCCTTTAGACACCAAAGCAGAGAGGGTGCCCAACTGAGGCAGCTGGTCCCTGAGCTGAAAGAACAGAAAGACTCTGTGTCTCCTTCCTACCAGACAAACCTTTAAGTTTAACAGGGGATTAAACACACATCTCCAGGACAAACATCATGTTTTTTTATTAGCCACTAAGAACTTAAGTTGGCATCCTACACATATGTAAAACTGCTATTGACACTTAATGAGGTCAATTTGCAGTCTAGTGGCACAATTTGGCAAGTAAACCTTTTTGTGTACATTTCAATCTGATAAATTTCCAATTTCTGTACAACCTAGACCAAGGGCACAAAGAAATGAAGACAGTTCAATTGCCAGCTCATACGATGCTTTTCACATCTTGCCCAGAACATCAGCAGGAACAGACACCAACAGACAGGTAGAGAAACACCAAAAGCACATGACACACTAGCAGGGACAACAGCAGCCAAGGAGACCACGTTTCTGAACTACGGCAGGCAACCTGAAGCCCACCTTGATGGACTCTGCCTCCTGTACCCACTGCTTAGCCCTGCTGACAGCATCCTGGAGCAACAAGCAGTTGGGCAGGTAAGCAGGAATTCTCTCCACCTCTCGAGCAGCGGCTGCCAGGGTCTCCAGACAGTGGGAGGGCCTGAGGAGACACACGCACTCGGGCTGTTTTCACTGTAGACTCAGTCAGTGCATTATGATTAATCAGGCAAGACCCAGCAATGAAACAGCACATAATGGGCATCGATTCATGTCATACCTTTGCTGCTCCTTGGAAATGAAGCATTTACACACTAATATGTACTTTGCAATGTTTTGTTAATATCCCCACTAATACAAGACTCCATATGTGAACTTGAATGCAGACAGCAATGTGCATGAGCACACAAACACTAAAAGTACCTCATAAACTAATGAATATACAGTACGTTTTTGGCTAGGCAACACAGATGAGTAAAATAATTATTTCATATTTCTAGGTGAAACTTCTCCCTCTGACAAACTCTGACCAGGCTTAGTGCACAGTCATGGTAGAAGCTCATGGTGGAGCTTCATACGGCATACAGAGAAGAGTACAGTACTACAGCAGGGCAGGACAGAAACGGCTCACCAACATCCAGCTGGCAGGCAGTTATCACCCTCAGCTGTAGATCAAGCCAAGACCAACTTGACTCCCACACCTGGGGCCGACTCCCCTACTTCCTGTTTGGAGAACAGAAGTGCTCCAAGCTACCTCTGGCTACACGCCCTTTGAGCTTCTGAACCCACATCCCCCGCGCCCGTCCACACTTCTCCACAGCTGCACCTCTGGTAATGCAGGAAGGCTCTCTTGGGTGCATTGAAATGCACTTTTCTACTGTACATATGACAATAAACGCTCTGAATCTTGAATTACTCTGGTATGGTAGCTGCATCCTCCCTCTCTGTCAGACCCTTTACTTTCCACGGACTAAGTGTCATGCTGGAGAGCACCATGAAGGCGGAGCCTTGGACCGGGAGAACAGGACACAGTGAGGAACACAGTGCAACAGGGCGGGGCAGTAACAACATACCAACACCACCCAGATGGCAATCAGTGATAACTGCCAGCTAAAGACAATCGACTCAAGTTCCCCTGGGGCTTGAGAGCTCCATTCCAACGGACCATCCACATACTGACAGTTGCTGAACCCAACCACTGCCAATCTGCCTGACTTAGGGCACTGTATTAGAACTCCACCAAGACCATGGCCTGCCAAGCAAGACACCAGGAGATCAGAACTCGCCTTTCTCCTCACTGCCCTACCTGAACTGGAAATACACACAACCCCTCGGAGGCCTAAACGGCTTCCTTGGTCTGCAGGTCCTTCCTGCTCATGATATTAAACACATGCTTCTAAAAATTCATTTAATAACAGTGAATACTTCAAAAGAACAGAACAAAGACAATAAGAACTTTACGAACAACTGCAACAGATCAACAGACCAAAACACTGCACCGCTTACCTGGCAGTGATGAGGGCATAGGCCTTGTCCTCCCAGTGCTCAGACACAGACAGCAGCCCCTGGAGTCGCGCTAAGCCTCTTTCCACTGTAGGGTGAGCAGTGAGGCCCACGCCGCGGTCGATTAGCTGCCGTACGCTGTCCAGGGAGAGGCGGGCAGGCCGCAAAGTAGCAGCCCGCACAGCCTCCAGCCAGTGCACTCGCTCCAGCTGCCCCTGCAGTGCTGGCAGGCCTGGTACTGCCACACCCAGCTCAGCACAGGCATCCAGCAGGGCCTGGATCCGTCCCACACAGGGAGTCTCCTCCGCCAGCAGCTCCTCACATTGCTGCTGGAGCTCCTCTGCACCATCTAAGAGCTCCTGTTGTGAGGACACAGGGCAGCCTATCAAACGAGCGTCTGATGGCCCCTGGCTGGCTACAGAGATTACTGCACAGTGGATTACAGTAAAAATAAATGTCTAAAAACGATGCACTGCATTCAATTGAAGGCCTTCTATAAAAGCTCTCATTGAGAAATACATCCATGGTCTTTCAAGTCATGCAGGACAGAATGTGTGTGTCTGTATGTATGTATGCATGTATGTAAGCAAGCATTTGGTCATTTATACAGGCTTCTCCCGCCATCTGAAAGCAGAGAATTCCTATGAAACCTTTCCTAAGCCGAAAAGACGCAAAGCGAAGAAGCGATTACCGCTAATCAATACGGGAACATTTTTTGAGCCCTCCCATACCCAAAAGACAACCTACCAAATAACACATAAAACCTAATAACACCAGCAGGAGTGACGTGATAAATACGAAATCTATTTAACGTAAAAATGATGTATGTGCAGTGTAGTTTCACATACTAGAATCGATACAGTCATGAGTCGTTTAACAGGGATACATCCTGGGAAATGTCGTTAGGCGAATTTGCTGATGTAAGAACAGAGTATATGGTATAGCCTACTACACACTTAGGGTATATGATACAGCCTAAATGATGATGATTAAAAGTATAGTATAGTAGATGCATATGCTAACAACACAATTATCATTATCAAGTATTATCTACTGTACATAGCTGTATTTGGTATACTTTTATACAGCTGACCGTGCAGTAGGTTTATTTACACCAGCATCACCACAAACACGGGAGCAATGTGCTGCACTTTCATGTGACAAGGCAACAGGGATTCAGCTCCCTTATAATGCGATAGGAACACCATTGTATATGCGGCCCTTTGTTGCCCGAAATGTCAACATGCGGCACGTGACCATATATCTATGACTGGCTCAATTATAAACAAAAGCTAATTGTCATTTTCTCCTTTTGTAAAAGCAAAAACCCTCTTCGGATTTCGCTCGGTTATCGAAAACGGTAAGAGCGTGGTGCAGAGTGAATAATCGTAAAGCGGCAGGGTACCTGTGTATGTTTGGTGTGTGTGTGTAGGTACATAGCTATTTGTTAATTTCCCGACCGTACCTTCAGTAAAGGAGCCTGGCTAATGCTGCAGGGGAGGCTGTAGAGCTGCCTGACAAACTGCTTCAGCTCCTCTACAGTCAGCTTGTTCCAGCACTTGCCTCCGCCTGGGCGGTACCTGTGAGACACGTCTTGTTCTTTACAAAGTGCAATTAAACTGAAACAGGCCTATGGACTGCTGGCTGTATAAGGTCATATACATCCAACCACGTCATGCACGGCATATTGTTACACACGTTAAATACACAGGCTTTATAAAATTCCAATATGACAAATACAGTATTACTAAACTATTGTAAAATATGACGCACGTGTCATATTCAGTTAACAGGTTCAATTGTCCTTCAGAAGGCAGAAGATGGCAGGTGAGCTAAATACGGAGCTCAAACCTTGTGTGCCTTTTGGCTCTGAGCAGCTGCTGGGCAAGTGCCTGGCAGCGCTGGGCCTCCTGAGTGACGAGGCTGAGGTGGCGGAGGAGGTCGTTGTCTGGGAAGGCCTTCGCCTCGGACTCCTTTATCAGGGACAGGAACGCCACTACGCCTGCAAAGATCAACTCATCACACGTGCTTCTCTTTCAACCACGTCTGCACACAATTCACACCTCAACTCGTTCTCTCCTCCTTTATTCAAGCCGAAAGATGAAGCTCAAAATGTCACCGCTTATTTTTCAAAGCGGTGCCACAATCAACGAGTGCTTTCTGCGATATGAGAAACCGCCGTGTTGTGACGACTCACTCTTTTTCTGGTCCGATTTATTCTCCAGCAGCCCGTTAACACGAGAGGCCCAGTCATCATAGGGCTTGGCGTGCTGCCTCACTGCCCTCAGCATAGGGTACAGGTCATCCACTGTGAATCTGTAGCTGGAGGTCAACAGGCACATGTGGGAACTGCCCGATGTAAAAGCCACCTAATTACACTCTTCCCCCAGCTTAATAAGGCTTCACCCAGACATAACAGATAGGCGAGTTGAACACCCAAGGGGCCTTTGCTGCTGTATTAGCAAGAACTTGCATGATCTGGCAACTGCCAATATTAAGCACCAAATTAACAGGTTAGAGGTGACCTTGAGTGTCGATGGGAGCAACGTAAAAACAGATGAGCCACAGATGGGACTCACTTGAGTGTGTAACTGGAGGGGGGGCACAAGCAGAGATCCTGGGCATGGTGGAGGCAAGCAAGCACCCCCGGGCTGCACGGGCATGTGACGGCAGACAGGAAGCAGGTGGTGCGGCAGCGGGTGCATTGGCGCTCGTCATCCTGGAGATGGTCGTACTGGGCACTCTCACAGCGTTCCACTCCCTGGGAGCAAAATGAGACCCCTAAATATATAGCAGTCCTTCAGGAATGATTTGGCAATACTGAGACATTTTTTAATAACGTGGAGGAATAATATGAATGGATCACCATCTTCTGGACTTTGTCACGCAAGCGTTCCTCCTCCTCGATCATGATGGCCAGGTCCTTCTGCACCGCAGACGCCAGCACCACATCGAGGCTGTCGATCTTGCACGCCATCTTGCAGACCATCTCATCATGGGAGAAGACGCAGTAGCGGTGCAGCAGCCGGTAATGGTCCACACACTGGCGGCCTAGAGGCATCTAGAACAGCCGGCGACAGTGCCATCTCCGCCGTCAGCCACGCACAGGAACGATCACCATGGCACTGGCTGTCAGATACGACGAGAAGCTGCCTACCCAGTCCACAGTGCAAAAGTTGACAGCCTCTGCAAAGTTGAATCCCTGGTTGAATCCACTGTGGTAGGCTCTGGGGAAGGTGATGACAAACTCCCCAGCACACTGGTTGGTGTGATATATCTATGGTGGGATCCAGAATGCAGTTAAAGATTAACATATGAATCCAGCGCTATCCATAAAGTGATCTACAAACCAAGGATTCAAAGAAAAAGTACACACTGTCTGGGTGACAGGCCCTAAAAACTATCACTATAACGTCAGAGATTTTCACAAAATTGATAAAATTTCATGACATTCTAAAATTCATATGTAGAAAACGGTCAAATGTGATGGGATTTCTTAAGTTTTTCTGATTATGACGAACAAATGATTTTACCAAGAGTTGCAGAGCATGAGACAAATATAATGATGTTACGCCAACAGACTCACACCATGATGGAATCCATGTAAAAATAGTGCATTGTTAATTATGCAAGAAAACAAGTGTGTAGGCTATATCACGATACAATACTGAAATCGATGATATCAATGTTCATTGTCACAATATGATATTTTACCGATAGCAAATTGTCATAGGTACCAAATACATGAATTCTTACTTGTATGCTATCTATAGAAAACTAAAAAATATCTAACATAGCAGGCAGCAGACACAAGGGAACCTAGATCAATTAAATCACAGATCAACAACTATCAGCTAATACACTGGGTATTAGCAGTCTGACTGGAATCACTGCAAACCAGTGACAAAGGCTGCAGAAAAGGTCTTACTGGAACACCATAGGCCATCAGGGTGTTGGGGTTCATGATGGTGACCAATTGATGCAGGAGGTCTGGCTGGGATACAAAGAGCTCCGGAGCCAGCTTCTTCATCACATCCTCCAACTGCTCCGCCGCAAAGCCGGGGGCACCGTACCATGTCTTAGGCTCACCCCTGGAGGCCGCGAAATAAAGGGTATCGCTGGTAAGTAAATGGATTACTTAATGCATCCTTTTCATTTTGAAAATCACTGCAAGGTACACTTAAATTAACATGAGGGAAACGTTTATCAAGATGATTATGGTTGGAAGTCAAACAGCCTTAAGAAGCAAGGAGTTCCATGTACCAATGCAGGTAGTTGATGGAGTAGCTCCAGTGATCTTCAATGTGCCAGCAGAAGCAGGAGAAGCACATGCCCACATAGAGCCAGGGCAGCGTCATCCCACAGATGTCAGACGTGATATGGGTCAGCACTGATGGATCCATGAGGGCCATGTTGTTCAGGTTCCAGCCGCAGTCAAGGTAGGTCTAACAGAAGAACCACCAGCCTCTGATCATTAATGTCAAAATAGCTGTAATGTCCCCCGATCAAATATTAAACATCAGACATGACAGAAATTCAGGACTTTGATCTGTGCAATGCATGGATCTACAAAAAGTTTGATTCGTTTACATTTGAAAACTGGTTCAACAGATTCACTGATAAGAACCAGTTCCAAAAAAAATCGGACATCACTATTAAGTGCACTGTTCTACATATTGTTTGTTTGTTTATTATTATTTTTTGCATGATATAGTGTGTTCACTGATGGAACAAATGTATTGCTCATGAATAATGAGAAAAATCGCAATCCTGATTCTGAGTGACAAACAATTCTGACTCATATTTTACCCACGATTGTGCAGATGTAATAGTATATTACGGGTGAGTAACGACAATCGTGCAGAAAGTACTAGAGTTAAAAAAAAATCCTTATTTGGCTCTGAAATGTAGCTACATGAAAGTAATAGTTGCGACGACTTAATATACTCCAGTAAAGTACACATCCAGAAAACATCTTATGGTTATAAAGCATTTGCCCAAGAACACTGAACTTTATACCACACTGGGCTATACTACCTCATCTTGAGGGGCAACTTTAAATTTTCCATTTCTGACTGGAAATCCACTCCCAAACTCCTTAGAGGCGATGTCAGCACCGTACTCCACAGTCACGTCCTCCTCAATGGCACCTACAAGTCGCCAGAATTCCTTCTCCACCAGCTCTGTTGGAACCATCTGACACACACAGCACCACAGATTCCTATCATTCTGTATAATGTATAAGGCACAGTACAGCAGAAACAAGCTACACTGCCTTCTTTTTAGTCATGTGATCAATCTCGACCATTCTGTATATTTCCATACAATGCCTTTCAGGTACAGCAGCCATTTTATAAGCCTCTACAGCCTTACTTACATGGACTGGCATGTTGAAGTAGTCCGATTTAAAAGCGTCCGCCATCTCCCCAAATGCACAGAGTGTGTAGTCTCTGTGAGCCTGTTGGAAGCCAAACGCCTCCTGAGGCTTGCTACATTCCTGTCAAAGAAGTTTTTTAAAAGGATTAAAGAACAATTCTGAGCAGCATGTTAAAGGAACATTCAGTCACTCCCAATTAAGTAAATCCCAGTGCAAAGTGTTTGCTGTCCAATGTTACATACAGATTTCAAATATGACAAAGAAGTGTTGTTTTGCTTTAACCCGTGCTACACACGCGTAGATACAGATATTTCATTGCTGTCACAAATAAGAGAAATTTCAGCGCATCCAAGCATTTCTGGACAATAGGAGTGTACCGCGGCATGAAATCATTTAGCAATGTTAACACAAAGTTGGCGCAAAAGGCATTCTCATTTTTGCTTTGAGATTTTATTTTTGCATTTGCCACTGGATTCAGCAAAATAAGGAAAAATCTGCAAGAAAAAAAGAAATGGTTTGAAAACTTATTTTGAAAATGCACATGCCTAAAAAGAAATAAGAACGGAGATCTTAGTCCAGTCTTTTTTTGTTGAATATATGGTGAGTGCATCGAATCATGAGCCCTGAATCTATCGAATCATGAGTATACTGTATTGTAAAACCCTACTAAACAAACTGTCCTTCTCACTAATTAATGGGCATCAGAGATACAACCATGTAGCATTTAAGTAGAACCAAAGTTCTTGTTGGATTTGAGCACAATTACAACTTTCAGAAACAATAGTGAAGCTTTTCACCTGGGCCACACACTTGGGACAGCGCCAGTCCCCTTTGGGCACATCGTGGAGAGGCGGGACCAAGCAGAAGGTGTGGTAGCTGTCGTCACAGCCATCGCATAACAGCAGACGCTCCTCCTCACTGCCACTGCTGCACACCAAACACACATACTGGTCCACCTAGAAACATGGCAAGAGCCTCAGACGTGCAGAACCAGACACATCCATGGAACCCAATCCAGAGATCATATCATGCCTTCATAAACCCAGCCAGAAATACACAACAAATGCGAAATACCTCCTTCTAGAAACATCAGCAACACCAACACAACCCTCGTCAACCTTCAGGGTCTTATCACAGAAGGTCTCCCGCATCGCATTAGAATCAGCAGTCGCACCCATGTCCGCAAGTTCCACACACAAACTGCATGCAAACTCATTAGAGACAGTTTGATCTTGGAGTCTCCCCAGTTCAAGCCTCATTCTCCTAGTAGATGGTAGCCTACTAGACCTAAACCGAATCTTCAGAGTAGCAACAAGTCTGCGGTCAGAATTCACAAACGGGGCACCCTGCAGTTCTGTAGGAGCCTCCAGTGTCTGACCTCAAAGATGGGGGCAAAGGAAATGGATCAGAAGCCCGACAATGCGGCCCAAGGGGCTGAGACCAGGATCTAAGTGTGCTGCAGCCCCTGACCTTCTGCAAAATCAAAGAACATGGAGCCCCAGACCTGTGGGGACTGACAATCTTCATAACCAGCCCTGTCAATGCCAGTGGTCACATGACCAGAGGAGTGTCGCCTCGTGGGCACCTATCAACAACTGAGCAAAGTTGCGAACAAAATGTCTGCCTCATTGAGACATCACTCACCGCGGTCGTAACATACACAGACAACAGACAAGACACCCAGAGCGTCTTAGCTTCATAATACGCTCATTGAAAGGAGCTCATTGACAGGTAGGTCAAACATCCCTGAGTACGGCAGCCATCAGAGAGTGCCGCCACTGAAATGTAATTTACGAAGCTCCACCAAACAGCAGAGGAAGACAGTCATTTGGCCGGAGACACAAGACATTCCACGCACCAACCCAGATGGGCTGCTTCAGATTAGCACCCGAGTGCAGCCGTGCAGCGTGTGACACCTCCGCACCACACCAGCCCCTGTCCCCAACAGGCCTGACCCCATCAGCTCTGCAGAGGCTTCGTCTCCGTTAGGGATGAGACTGCCAATGGCATTCCCCCATCCCCTTCATCATGCTTGTGGCCTTCCTGTGGGCAGCCGCAACAGAACCACTCCCGCAGAGAGCAGAAAGGAACGGAACCACTCCCGCAGAGAGCAGAAAGGAACGGAACCACTCCCGCAGAGAGCAGAAAGGAGTCCCGTCTCCTTTGTCGGAGCTGGGTGAAGTTCTTACGGTGGCTATAATGTTAAGCCACTTTTGCCCAGACATGCCACCATACTAGGTAACAGAATACGGGATTTAATTCATTATGATTCTAATGATACAGTCCTATTTTTGCATTTTTATTTATATCACATATACCATTTTGTAATTTAGGACACACTAACCGATACACTGCATTACACAGGCAGGCATGAATGCACGCACACACACAATCAGCACATGGTTTTTCCCTCCTTGGTAGGCACCCACCTTGGCTAACTCAACCCACATTTCTGAGATGCTCAAACCCAGTCATCTACCCATAATGATTTGGCCTTTATCAAAGTCACTCAGATTTTTACCTCTGCCCTCAGTGTGTGTGTGCTGGTAAGTAAATAAGTGAAATCAAAACAAAAATCTGGTCAGTGTTATTAATTGAAAACACTACGAAAACATTAAATGTAAAGTTTGAACACATGAACTCCATTTATTTTTGTAAATATACACTTTCTAAATGTGATGCCAATTCCAAGGAGTACCAGTTTTTTTTAAAAACTGGGGCATCTACAGTTAGGAACAGGTAACAGGTGATGACATCATGATTGGGTATAAAAGGAATATGCTGGAATATGCTGAAGGCATCACATTTAGAATGAGCGCATATTCACAACGAATAAGTTCAAACTTGACATATCATGCCTTTGTAGTGATCATTTACATATGAGTAAAAGTTCTTGTTTTTATTTGCGTTTTTCACACTGTCCCAACTTTTTGTAAATAGGGTTGTGTGTGTATATGTGCATGTGCGTGTTATTGCAATACATTACGGTTGAATTCAAATTTGTCATTACGGTACATCAGGTCAAAATCACAACAGGGCTGACAGTTCTGGAAGCTATTCCATCACATGTAACTGCAAAAAAGGTCATTCACAGAGTCAGAGTATTTATAAACAGAGACAACAAAGAGTATCCTGGTGTCTCAGATCACATCAGCCAAACAGAGGCACTTTCAGCATGTGCATCTGCCCACAATAAAACAGTAACTAATATCCATCTTCTAATCAAGTCAGGATGACTGGGGAGCCTAAAGCCTGTCGTGGGCAGCACATAGCATAAGGCTGGGATGCTTGTCCATCACTGGACACATGCGCAAACACACCAATACTCTACGCGCAATTTAGGGACAACAATTAGCCCTCCTGCTGATCTTCACCTTCTGGGGATGAGGGAATCGTCGGCGATGCCGTGTATCTTTCGCGTGTATTTCAGTTCATCTTATTGTACAAACATGAAAAAAAACACTGACTAAATCCGTAATCTATATAATGCATTCACACGAGAGCTCCTACATGTGCAAAACCACCAGACTGAGAAACAGCTTCATTCCGGTAGCTGTAAGACTTCTGAACAGATAATGGTCAAACGCTTGACTTATGGACGCATCACTACTGTCACTTTATCAGTGCTAGCTATCTAGCCTCATGCTGCTATAATTATAATTT
>JAODJU010000038.1:3989178-4001805 GCA_026776725.1 Gnathonemus echidnorhynchus
CCTTTACAATGAAGATCTGTAAAGTTATTTGGATTTTTACAACATTATTGTTGAAATACACAGTCCTGAAAAAGGGATGTTTCTTTTTTTGCTGAGTTTATATCACTGATGTTGAACAAATAGAGATGAGAAGAGGTTTCCAAAGCTATTGACATTTATTGTTTTGAGATGAAGAATCTGAAAGAACAAAGTTGACATATACGCCACCTACTGGATATACCTAGTCAATTATTTTGCATATGCGCAGTCGACACGGAAGGTTTCCATTATACATAGAAATCTGGGCTACATGAGCACCGACTACAGCCAACCCGATGATGATATTTACGTCACGTCCCCTCATCTGCAACTGAAAGCACATATGGAAAAGCAGCATGGATTGGCCTTTAGAAGCTAGCAGGGCCATGTCAGCGCAGTTAAAGCTCATGTATGGCTCAGGTACGGCTTGCATACTTTGCAGTTGTACAGACGTTGTACAGAATCCAAGAATTCACAGATTATAATCAATCTATTCAGTTAGCGTCTCACAGGGAAAGACATTGTTACTTAGTTTGTTTCATTCTAAAAGCAGGCCAAGTGTTAAAAATACAACTTGCTTATACCTTAAAATGAGGATCTGTCCAGTGAAGTGCAATTTCGTGGTTGTCAGGCTTGTGTTTTTAGAGCCATTAGCCAAATAGGTTTTAGATTTACATTGTTTTTTTGGTGTGTTGGTGGACTGGAGATAGTGGAGATAAAGGCTTTTATGTCCTATAGTTGCTTTGTTTGTCTATTTTGAGACTTCTGTTTGGAATATAAAAAATGTCTATAGTGAACAGTTATAGATGTGCATTCGCGAACAGGAAATCCTGTATTTGCATTTTGTTTCGACCATACTCTTGATAAAAGTGTGACCTCATGTGGATTTGGCTTACAACTCATAACACCCAGGCCAAACCAAAACAATGAAATCTTCATAAATTATAGCAATGCAATTTGTGCACATTGTATCATAAAGGAACAAAACGTTAGGTTACAGTTTTAAGATGTTACGTGTGAAGTTCACAGACATGCTAGTGGAAGGTTGAAATTATCAGGCACAAACTAACAAGTTTTTGCAAATGCTATATTGGTGCTAAATAAATTATTGTTATTAAAAAGGTGAAATATCCTATAAACTAGGAATGCATTAACAAATGACCTGAACAAATTAAAGCAGGCTAGATGTGCAGTATTTCAATCAGCATTTCTGCCCACCAGATATTCCAGACCTGAATACAATAAGATTCAGTAAGTTTTTCAAAAACGAAAGATTTTATTTTCCTTTCATAATACAAAACCCATGTATTGCACAATAAATCTGACATACTAATAATCCATCCATATACCTTCAAAATTACACCTCTGCTAGCATAGAGCAGGAGGAGGAACTGAGGGGGTTGGGGTGCAAATGGGACAAGTACCCGCAATATTTAATTTGGGTCCACCCCCAATACATAGAGCTTTATATTTAAATTATGTCCCCAGCACAAAACCTCCACTGCACTGTTACCTCTGGAATCCAAAATATTTCCAAAGGAAAATTCAAACTCCCAAACCCAGAGATGTGAGACAACAGTGCCAGTCACTGAGCCACCCAATAATATTACAATTAAGCCAAAGATGAGTTAGACAAATGGTAGAAGACACTGCAGTCTGACACTCTAGCAAAGAAAAAAGTTATGCTGTTCAGCTTAAACAACCCTCCTACTGAATGAAACGGCTTAACGTATTAATAATCCTGTATAACTGAAAAATTTGCATATTTCATGACAGTCTCACAAAACCGAATAACAAAATATGAAAAGGAAGAAGTACTTAGTTTAAATAATACACAGAAACAGCCACCAGAAGATACAACATGATCTCTAAAATCCAGCACACACAGCAAATGAAAGAATTATTTTAACAGCAGTCTAACATCTTCACTCACTCATTGCAAGGCAAGGATGGTGCAAAAAATGAGGTGATCCCTTCCCTAATAACACACACTGGCTTCACTACCAGTTTCTTCCTGCACATTCAAAACTAGTGAGAGCTGCTTTGCATGTTAATAACTAGGAGTTGCATCTAGACAACCTGAAGGACAGCATTTCCCCTTAGATAACATTTCCAACAAAGACATTATTTTAAAGAAGTGTATTCCTCCAAGTGTATTTTTAAATATCCATGCTAGCAACTGTTTGATTATATTCCTCTTATGTACTTGTTCTACTGTAATTGTTCCTCCACGCAGAATTAGTTATGAATCAAGCATTGTAGCCACAAGTGAAAACAGACCCATGAGGGGTACTGTGGTTTTCCTGGAAAAAAAACTTCTTAACTCATATGATATAAATATTAATCAAAATACCTAAACTTGTGCTAATCTGAAAATATATTATTATATATATATGAACCGAGCCGATAAACACAGCACTCGTCAAACCAGTTTCGTTAAACAAAGCATATTTTATATGAGATGTTGTTTAATTCTGTTTGAGCTATGGTGGCAGCAGAACGATTACTATATTATAATTGATTAAATATGGGTTAGCATTTGGGTTTGGGTAACTAAGTCTATTATCCACACTCCAAAAACGCAATACTTCTTGTAAAACTGAAAAAGACAGCTGAACTGCAATGGCGTAATCAACAGTAATTTGCAGTATGCCAAATACTAAACAACGGAGCCTTTATTAATGTAAGATCGGTCAATTTATTTTGATAAATCCATAAAAACTGCTGCCCCACTGCTATAAATTAATAAAATACATCAATGTATCTGGGCCTCAGTGGGTAAAAAATTTTTTAAATCCCCAACTAGAAATTAAACTCGGCTGTATTACCATTTATCTAATTATGTTTTCCTCTCAGGACGAACTCACTAAATCGTTTCTTGTAGTTTACAGCCGTTATCATGCGGTTATTAATTGCAAGGGCCTTCATTCACCCATCTACATTTGGGTCGCACTTGGATTCAATGATCATTGTCTTCCATAGGAAGAGCTTTCGGATCTTTTTATTCGCTCAATTAAAGTTAATGGCCAACTGTCGTCTTGCAGGCTTGTTAGCTTTGACCTAACTACCCATTGAGGCTAGTTGTTAGCCATATACGACTAACCAGCTTATGCAACCAGACCTGGTTTTATGTGCAAGTCCTCTCCTAAGTCTAAGCCGCCATATTGAAAACTTTTATTTTTAAAGCTTACAGAAAATGTGCAATGTCCATGATATATCCGGAGTAGAGCATTCGGGACCATACTTCATCCATTGTCCATACTCACCGGCGGCGGCCGGACCTTACAGATGCCCGTTTTTTCAGCAATGGGTCTTATCTTGTTGATAAAGGCAAAAGGGTCGGCAAATTCCTCCCAGCTAGGCTCGAAAACTGGGCACTCTGGAGGCAGAATGAATTCATCGCACCGAGGCTGGGTCATCGCGGTCTCCCAGTTACTAAACGATGCTATAATCAGAATCTTGGTAGTAACCGGTCAAAGTGCCAAGTGTAGTAGAAGCGTGTAACTTCGTACCTATTACTCAAGCGATGGCTTCGCTTTACTCAAACAATCAGCACGGGCAAAGGCACGCACGGCGCGAGCCGCAAGCACATCCGCCTCAGAAAGTAGAAACCTTGTCATAATTGTCATTTTTTTTTAATTAACGTGGCCGAAGATTTGATGTCTGGATTCCTTTGATATTAATATTTATTGTAAATGTAGATGTCTCGATATTGTTTCTTATCTGCCTTATTAATACATATGAAGTAAACAATACGCGGTGTATATAAAATTGCTATGGAGGAATTCACTCCAGTTCTTTTTTTTATTTTGTTGTAAGATGTTTGTTCTTTCACTTAAATTGACCTTATATAATGTATATTGTACTTTCTTACGTTTACAGAATACTAAATGTATACAATGTTTCACCAAAGAGATGTGACATAGAAAGTCATCCTGGTACGTGTACCCAAGACTTATCATAATGGAGGGTGGTTCGTTTTTTTTTTTTTTATTTAATTTTGAATACATTATCGTTATACCAAACGTGCTGTATTAATACCCGATCTCATTGAAGTTTTATTCCGTTGTATATATTTCAGATGTACTTGTTATTTCTAAGTAAAAAAAAAAAAAACATAAATACGGTTCTTCGTTTAGATTCTTCCTATTGCGTCACAAAATTGTGGCTATCAAGGGAGAAGTTAGAAGCTCCATTAAAGGTTAAAGACGTTACATTAAAGACGCTAAATCCAGATTTAAGTGTATTACATTGGAGGAAAGCCTCGGTCATTTTGATGGCCAATGGCTCAAAAGGTTCATACACTGGAATTTTGAATGATTAATTTTGGTTAATTTTAATTGGGCTTTCGCTTAATGTGTAGGCCTACAACAACATAAATTATGTTGAGACCAAAATGTAGATCTTTTGCATTTGCATCAGCACAATCGTATATATTAAAATACTATTATTTCTCTTTGCTTATTCTGGCGGATGGATATACTCCAGGTGACAGGCGGCGCGATAATAACCGGGACTTTTTCTTTAAATAGTCGCCACCGCGTTTCTGATTGGACTTCACTTTTTGGAAATTAGAGGTGTCCAGCGGGTTAGGCGTTTGTTCTTGGGTGACCATAAGGATGTATGAACGTGAGCAGAACAAAGTTTGTCTCGAATAAGTCGGATTAATTACGTGAATTAGAAACTGACAAGCTATATAAAAAATTTGACCAATTATTATAAATGTCAGTCGGCCATCTGACTTTTTGCTTCTGAATTTTTGTTGCTAGAAGGCCTAGCATGTGCGACCGAGTATAATCCTACCCTTTGTTCTTCTCATTTGATGGGTATATATACAGAAAAACATCACGGCATTGTCCTGAATTATTCTAAGTCATAATTTCATGATGAATTTTTGGTGATTTAATTATACGCAGCATCGTGGTTCTGCTGTAACGGCCACTGTATACGTGTATGGGTGGTGTGGCAATAAAACCCACATACTATTTTTGTGTTTCAGTAATGGCTTGTTTATATTTCCTTCATTTGTAGTGAAACGCCATCTTCTGGGCAGTTATGCTACCGTATATGAACTACTTTGTCCTGACGTCATACATATCTTGTTTGGCAGCATTTTATTTGTGCGCCAATGACAAATACAGACACTAGTATGTTCCTGCCTTATGTGAACTTAAAGCCATGCATACTATTAATACCCATTCATCCATATTTTGATTGCTTTCCTAGTACAGCATCACAGGGTAGCCTGGATCTTAATCCAGGCCCCAACAGGACATGTACACACCCACACAATATAGGGATTTATACTCTGGTCCAAAGCAATAAAAGAAAAAAAATCTTGGGGTTTAAAGCAGGTTCTGTCAGTATCCTTTGATAAATGGAATGATCTTGAAAAACCAGTAAACATCATTTTAAGTACTGTAAGTGGTTATATGGACTGATTAAAATAAACTGAAATTGAACTAGCTGGTACAGTAGAGTTAGATTTCTGCATTAGGCTTTCAGGTTAAAGGTCCATGGTTGGCACTGGCTTTGTCTGTAGTTGGCACATCCCCCCACTCTGTGAGTTTTCCCCAAATACTAGTTTACTCCCACAAAGCAAAGAACACGCTAATTAGACATTAACTTCAAAATTGTATTTGGGTTTGTGTGCTGAGTCATTGCAGACATTTGGCTTATTGCTTCTCGGATCTAAACACACAGAAGTTTGTACAACCTTTATTCATAAGTAGAAAAAAAAAACAGAAAAAAAGAAAGTTTGCCAACAGGGGTCTTGCGTACAAAGACCAGTGTGAGGTTTTGATGCACCACAGAAGTACCTTCAATGCTTCACTGCGACTGGCAAGAACAGACATTTTCTTTCACGCAAGACATCACTTGACAGAAATACCATTACTATCCTGTTAGCTTGTGCTTCAAGTGCACTGAAGATATTGCTTAGAGACATTCAGTATTCTTCTTCTTCCTCTCCCTCTGTTGAATCTGCCCCCACTTCCTCATAATCCTTCTCTAGAGCTGCCAGATCTTCCCTTGCCTCTGAGAATTCCCCCTCCTCCATGCCCTCTCCCACGTACCAGTGGACGAAGGCACGCTTGGCATACATGAGATCAAACTTGTGGTCCAGACGTGCCCAGGCCTCAGCAATGGCAGTGGTGTTGCTGAGCATGCAAACCGCCCTCTGAACTTTGGCCAAGTCCCCACCAGGCACCGCTGTGGGAGGCTGATAGTTGATACCCACCTGTAGGAAAACAGAGTTTAGATCATTTGGAAAAGAAGCAGTTTGATCTTGTTCCAGGAGTGTGGAAACAATTTACCTTGAAGCCTGTGGGGCACCAGTCCACAAACTGGATGGATCGCTTGGTCTTGATGTTGGCAATGGCAGCGTTGACATCTTTGGGCACCACATCCCCACGATACAGCATACAGCAGGCCATGTACTTGCCATGGCGTGGGTCACACTTCACCATCTGATTGGAGGGCTCAAAACAGGCACTTGTGATCTCTGCAACAGACAACTGCTCATGGTAGGCCTTCTCAGCAGAGATAATGGGCGAATAGGTGACCAGAGGGAAATGGATGCGGGGGTAGGGGACAAGATTAGTTTGGAACTCCGTGAGGTCCACGTTTAGGGCACCGTCAAAGCGCAGTGAGGCTGTGATGGAAGATACAATTTGGCCAATGAGCCTGTTGAGGTTGGTGTAGGTAGGTCGCTCGATATCAAGATTGCGGCGGCAGATATCATAGATGGCCTCATTGTCCACCATGAAGGCACAATCAGAGTGCTCCAGGGTGGTGTGAGTGGTCAGGATGGAATTGTAGGGCTCAACTACAGCTGTGGACACCTGGGGGGCCGGATAGATGGCAAACTCCAGCTTGGATTTCTTGCCATAATCAACTGACAGACGCTCCATGAGCAGTGAGGTGAACCCAGAACCAGTTCCACCTCCAAAGCTATGGAAGATGAGGAATCCTTGCAGACCTGTGCACTGATCAGTCTGCAAAGAAAAGAACAAATCTTAATAGCAAGACTACTTGAAAGTGCTGAAGGATCTCCACACACAGGTCCAGTTAACGCTACTTCCTACCAGTTTGCGGATCCGCTCCAGCACCATGTCGATGATCTCCTTTCCCACAGTGTAGTGGCCACGGGCATAATTATTGGCTGCGTCTTCTTTTCCAGAAATGAGTTGCTCAGGGTGGAAGAGCCGTCGATATGTGCCACTCCTGACTTCATCTGAAAATAAAGTTTCGAAGTCACATATTCCATAGATCACTACTCAAATGCAGAACAACTGCTCTGCATCCATGGAGTTCACTTTACAGAAATGTAAATTGCGCATAAATTTAAAGCCGCCTGCAACAGAATAGGGAAGATAAGAAAACCATATTTTTCCATCTTTTTCAAAAAAATATGAATGTCCTCAAACTTACACTTCAGAATGTGATTTTCAAAAGAATCACATACATATAAAATTCATTTTTAGCATGCAGAAATACTTTTTGGAAGACAACCAAGTGTTAATTTCCATTAGAGCTGGGTGGTATGACAAAAAAAAATTCAGTATTTTTCAAAGTTATATTGGTTGCACGGTATACGACTATTTTAAGTATGACAGGGCGTTTACATTTTACAGGATTTTACAGGACGTAAAATTACGTTTTTGCATTGTTCCCACATTAACTATATTATTTTACCATTAGCCATTGCACCTGTCCGCTACCTTAACGATAACATATGGCTAACGTGTTTGTTGGCTAACTGCTTACAGATAAACGGCTAATGTTAAGGTGTGCGCCGGCCAAGTTAACATTTTTGATAAGTGTTTTACTGACCGCAAAATTTCTCATAAAGACCAGGATGTCAGTCTTTAAGATGCTTCGCCAAGTTTGACATGTTACTCGACTTCGTCGCCACATCTTTCATCTAGAGGCTTATGCACATCTTAGCCTTTCCATGCTCATCTGCAAAATACTTCCAAACGGCACTTTTGTGTTTTTTTTTTTTTGCTTGCAAAGTGCTTTCAACTGCAGCATATGCCATGTTGTGTTAACCAGCGCGAATGCAGCTTTTGAGAGGAGGGGAGGGTCTGCGCGAGTGTGTGCGTGTGCATGCACGCACGCCTGCGCTGTAGTGGTGCTGCACTGTTGGTATCAATAATGGTGAAAATGAGTATCTAATCAGATACTAATTTTTAATATCAATTAGTATACAAGAATCAATTTTTTGACAACCCCAGTGTCTCATTATTTTCAACTCCAGCGTCAGCCATATCTTCTTTCTGATCTTTCACGGTATATTTTTAGCGGTGCAGCAGTGAAAAAGGTCTCCCCTTAAACAGTTTCCAGCTGTGCCACTTTCCGAACATTGTGTAGGCTATTTAAACCAGTATTGTGATAAGAAAAATTCATATCATAACAATAAAAAACTTTTCGGTATGAACCGGTATACCAACCAGCACTGGTTGCCATGTGTGAAAAGATAGATGATCCCTGGTCCTTGACCCATTTCTAATCACACTCACCAATGACAGATGGCTCCAAATCCACAAACACAGCCCGTGGAACATGTTTCCCTGAGCCTGTCTCACTAAAGAAAGTGTTAAAAGAGTCATCTCCGCCGCCAATCGTCTTATCACTTGGCATATTTCCATCAGGCTGGATTCCATGTTCCAGGCAATACAGCTCCCAGCATGCATTGCCAATCTGCACTCCTGCCTGGCCCACGTGGATGGAGATGCACTCACGCTAAATTAGTATACACAAATGGGGGTGGGGGGTACAAGGGGAATGGCTGGTTAATCATAGCTCTTTCTGCCGTCACATTTGACTCAGTGAATAGGCCACAGACGGCAGTATGTAGCTCGGGGTTTAGGTCACTGGTTCCCACGGTCAGCAGTGATTTCATTGTTGTGCCCTCACCAAAAGTGTTACTAATAAATATATGTAATGTACATGGAACATTGCTACCCAAGAACCCAGTAAACAGCATATCTTATGACACCTTCATTCATAATATTTTGTTTGCAGTTATTTGAGCTAGACATACCATCATTAAACACCAACCACTCTGAAGTAATTTGCCAAGTACTCAGTAGCGCTGAAAGTAGAAGTGCCGAGTAGAGGCCGACCAAATATAGGATTTCCCGATACCTAAGGATTTAAAAAACCGATAATGATCGACTCATATCCCCCTAACAGATTTCCCCCTAACATGTATGTGTTGTCACATAAACGTCCTCACTCGACATGACGTAATGCAGTTTAAAAATAGCCCAAAACTGTCATAAATACTACTCTGAACAATAGTACAACAAAATACATTAAAAGTTATGATAAATTAGAATCAAATGTATGTTCCGAACATGTGTTGGCGACGTGAGTTCCGGTGTGCCCTCTGGTGGACAAACTACGCAACACTTATAACTGGCATCCGTCACCGCCTGTCTCTTTTTGTCATTTATCTGCCGTCATAAACGTCGATACCAATTAGCGCACATCGGCTGATAATACCGGCTGGACTAGTGCTGAAACACTCCCTCTTGTTGGTTTCGTCAAAGAAAAATGTTAGCAAATCCGTATTAGCGTTATTCATCTCAGAATTGCTCAGAGGCGACTTAATGATTATTTCCCCAGAACAACTACCGCTGATAACTGTAGGCACTTAAGAGGATTCTGCCAGAAGGCACTATATGCCTGACAACTAAGTTCATTGCAAAGACCATGAGAACAGAAGCATTTTGATACCTCATTTGTCAAAATCGGTCCAGTAGTTCCTGATCTAGAGCTTTTTAAAGGTGCCACTTAGCCGCGTTTTGTTTTAATGCAATTTCCATTATGAAAATTGTGATAAGAATTAGAGGTTTGTATTCAAGACACTGCAACAACATGATACAATACATAGTACACTAAACATCAGTCAATTGCAATGAAATTTGGAGGGGGCCATGTCAGAAGGTTGGAGCATCATATTCCACTTCGATAACCTTTGTGGGATGACAAGGTCAAGGTCATTAGGGGTCAACTTCTCATGAATTCTGAAGGGAGGAAATGATGAAAAAGCAATGAATGTGCATTTTCTGTGACTGAATTCACTGTGGTATGGCACATTTGGGTTACCAGTTATATTGTAATTATGTAATTATGATATTTGGTCAAATCCTTCATCGAGATTTTTTTTAAAAAAACTTCGACCGTATTTTCGTCTGCCATCTCACGCATAATGCATTGTCCTTGAAGACCCGGGCTGGGGATGCAAGATCCCGCTTGAATTTTGTTGTGAAACGTTGCAGATAAGTAGTTTAGAAACCAAAGAATGCGCCTGGAGGTGAGTCTGGGTTGCCTGGGGGGTTTCTGACTATTTTTGGGAGGGATAAACCTTACCTTTAGTTTGTAACAAACAGAACTTTGTGAAAACACCACAGAAATTGATCGGATAAAAATGGTTCGAAATCGAGGCTCTCCTGTCCAAGACGGCGCCCATCTAACGTAATTTCTTGCAGTGCTAAAAAGAGGAAACTTTTTAATCCTACCGATACGCTCTTTGAAATATGATGACGTCATCAGGGGCGACGCGATCGGCGATCAGCTCGAGCGAGTGTTTTAAGTGCCTAATAACTGTCGATAGCTAACGATGATATAAAATAACTAAGTAAATTTAGTGGCCGGTCCGACCTTGAGCACCCCGAGCTCAAAACGTCTTTTCGCGCCCATGCAAGTATGTCTCTCCAGTACTCGTTGCTACACACTGTCTAGATCTGTAGTAAGCTTACAATGGCAACCTTCAATGATACAAGTTGGCTATCCTCTCAGTTAACGTTACCCCCAACACATTAACTATCGTGATGCCAGTTAATAGGCTTAACACATGAAACATTTGTGTACATTTGTGTTGCGTCTGCATCTGTTAATATGATGGATTACAGACTGAAAAACGACCATCCGTCAACTTTCTTTCAATGTCGTTACCATTTTTCGCCGTAGTCAATTTGCCATATTAAAGTTGACAGTATTATTTGTGTGCCGTCAGTCGTACATCGGGCGCTGTTAACTATAAACTGAGGTGAAATGAACAATTCTACCCTGTTAACGCGGTTAAGCCACAAATTAAGACGGAACCAGACAGTTCACGATCACTCGATTAGGTCACGGTCCGGGTTTATCTTTCTACAGCCAATCACAATGTACACCTACGTCCCTCCGGCCTATGAAATCACATCAAGGGCGTGAATTACGGGAACTTAGTTGGAAATCGCGTACATGCGCACGCGCAATGTCCGCCGGACGCCATTGATGACGAAATTTGCGTCACTCATCCTGTGCGCGGACCGTAATAGCACGCGGAAAAGTGAAATATGAACAGGCCTAAACGCCGAGAGAAACAGGCGACTGTACCTGTAAAGTCGCTGAGACGTATCCACCCTTCCCCCAGCCGTGAAATAACCCCCACCTAACCACTTCCTCATAACTAGAGGCTATTGTGGGCCAGGACTGACATTCTTCGAATTCCACCAACGGAAAAGTATGGCACATAAATCAGAATGTTTCTTTTTTTTTTAAGTATAACTATTCGCTGGATAGATTCCATAAGGTCCACCTTAAGTGGTAAAAAGCAAGTAGCACAATAAAAATCAAGGAAATGATTTGTCTTAACATTTTCAAGCAAATTACGCAGACAAATTTAAGAACTTAAGAAAACGTTCAAAGCAATGACTATATTTTTGCTAAGATTAACGGTTGCACAGTCAGAATACCACTTCATTGTTTTCAATTTTTTATTTAGAATCTAAATAAGACTTTTTAAAAACTTACCATTTTGAATGTTCAGGCTGGTGAAATGTATCACTTGACAAACAGTTTTAATAACGTCTGGTTTAAACGACAATGAACCCCGTTGACTTGAGACATGCAACGAGTCTACGCCAACACAGCAATGCCAAGGCACAATGGTAAGAAGGTATTTTATATTGCGATCGAAATACTCCGCCTTCCGAACAATACAATTGGTACATGTCAAATAAAAAAAAAACTTTTTCGGCAATTTCTATTGGCGCAGAGAAATGAAATCTAATAGCATGATTGGACACGGTGAAGACCTATCATTTTATTTTCTAACTTTGTCGGGGTGTTCGCTCGTATCATCTAAATTCTGCATTTTTTAAGCTTAAACCTTTTTTTTCCATTAAGTGGTTGTACATGACAGACGGATTGAGAGAATTATAGTTTTAGGTGTGCGCTGAGGATTGCTTATTAATTTATGGTTAGTTGAGATAGAGACGCACAGAGAGAGTCCGAGAGAGGGGCGGGATATAAAAGTTTCCTTAAGTATTCATAATCAATCCATCCATCCATCTTCAAACCTTTTATCCTGGTCAGAGAAGAGCTTGACCCAGGCATCACAGGGCATTAAGCTGTGTCCACGTTGGATGGGAAGTAGCATTTATAACGACAGTTTAAATTCATCTTGCATAATACTATTTTATGTAGTGTATAACATTTTACATATTTAACATATTATTTATGATACATCTACTCGTAAGGCCACTTAAAATTAATAAATTGTTTTACATGGCCGCCCGCCTCAATTTTTTGGTGCCGCCTCGATTTTTTTTA
>JAODJU010000038.1:4001851-4040363 GCA_026776725.1 Gnathonemus echidnorhynchus
ATATAAAATCCCCGACTCACCAATATTTTAGAAGTTTGAGTCATGTAAAACAATTTATTAATTTTAAGTGGCCTAATATAAATGCTTCAAAAATCATTCATTTGAAAACTTGGAAAATTAGAGGTGTATTCATGGTTATATAGAAACATGCATAATCTATGAAGAAACAGCTACAATCTATATAGCTGTAAATACTAATAGCTATGGGGCAGGAGACGTACATTGATAAAACATAAAATGAAGCTATTGTCTGTATGTAGAGTATGTGCCACATTTTAAGTATATATTTTTGGTTGTGTATGTTGATTTTTTTTCTCCAGGGTCATAAAATCATTAGTCCAATTCATATCAAATCACAATTTTAAAGCATTTTAAGTAACAGATATGAAAGTAGCAGAAATTTATTCATAGTAAGAATTTTACATTTCAAAAGAACACCTTACTTAGCCTTGCATCGTAAGCGACCACAACATAGACAAAACTTAAAACATATTTTTGCACTTTCAGGAAATCTATGTTTAGTACACAGCAGACCTCAAAACAGCAGCACGTGAGCAGCAGGGGTGACATTTTGGTTTAGGGACCATGTTCCCCAGGGGTGACATTTTGGTTTAGGGACCATGTTCCCCAGGGGTGACATTGCTTTATTGCAATACTCCCATGATACCACCTTTGCTATCAGGAATTTTGTCAAGTTAAAAACATTTACAGGCCACCTTTAAATTACTGATCCGTAAATGATGTTTGTGGGGAAAAAATGCACAGTCTTTCAACATCACAAATATTGACCAAAAATAAGAACGAAGAAAAATAATACACATTCAGCCCTACATGTTTAATGCATATGTTCACTTTTCCTTGATTCCTTGCTATGAAATTTCCCATATTTGCTTTCTCTTTGAATGACTCAGGACAAAATTTGGTACCTTATATTGTCATATAGTTCACATATTTACAAAAGTGCAATAGGCTTATCAAAGGAGATGCAAGGTAAGCAACGAAGCCTCTTGTACTTTCAGCTCTGATGTTGATGCCTGTTAGATACTATATACTACATGTATATTGTACACTATCATACATTTTCATAGGTCAACTGAGGCCAGTGTTACACCGAACCTCTTTTTTAGTATCAGTTGAATGCATGCAGAAACGCACAGGTTGCAACCATTCTCAGATTTCATGCAATCTCTGGAGGATAACAAACACATACTAATCCATATAGCACTTACAATAACAAGATAATAAACAGGAGATTGTACAATAGTATTTTATGGGCACTAAGTAAACATATATCATCCATGTTGTGGCACATGACTTAACGCCCCCTGCTCAGTGCTTTCTTAGAATGCAGCACCCTGGTCTCAGGTCATAACTGTTGGCAGGTTACCTGTTCCTGGGGGGGCGGGGGCACAGAGTGGCCAGACGACCATTTCACGTAGGTAACGTTAATATGAAAAGTGTGCATAGAGGTGTCCACATCAGAACTTTATTATATATGGATGGCCAGCTCACTCTCCAACTAGTGATTCAGCTTCCAAGTATATGGCCAATACCTATAACTCCCTAGAAATAGTGGATAGTTTTAATCCGGTTCACTGTAGTTGCAGCAAAGCAGTTTTCATCTGCAACTATCTGCCTTTATGTAGCTTTATCTTATAAAATGCAAACACAGCATTGTTTACTTTCGTCATTTATTTTTAAATCCTACCCCAGCACAATTACATGGAAAAAAATTTATACGGATTTGCTCACAACCCAGAAAGACACAGCTGAGGATGTCACATACTTAGAAGTATGACGATTGTTTTTTTTTTTAAAAAAAAAAAAAAACCATTAAAATGATCAGTGACATCTAGTCCTACGTGAACAGTGGTCCTGGGGCATGGGTGCTAGAGTCTGTCTCCACATGTAAGGCTTGAGCTTCAAGGCTGCAGGCTCTCTCCTTCCATGTCATGTTTTATGAGGGCAGTAAAGACACACAGAGCTGATTCAGAATCAAGGACAGCCACCCAGCAGAGACTACACGTAGCAGCTGGTGCTGGAGAGGACCACAACTTAGGGAATGAAACTGAAGCTCAACAGGCAGCTCTCCTCCCCGTTGTTTTCGAAAGGAACCTCATGACAGCATTACATCAGTGCACAGGGGAAGTAGGGAGTCCCACAAAGGTGCTGGCTGAAGTGGAAGCAGATTAGGGAAGAGAGCACATTGACCTCCAACACAGAACAAACACATTTCATGGCAGGACCTACTGCCATGCGTCATCCAACACTGCTCTGTGCCTGATCAGTTCGTTTATCCTTTCTGCCATGAGGCATGAGACATTCCTGTTCTGATCATTGTTCACTTCTCCCGCAGCACGCACACGCCAGCGTCACATCGCTGGGTTGCCATGGACGTCACCACCTCCCAGCTGTCAATCACGGGGTCATAGCATTCAATGCTGCTGAGCAAGGAGTTCCCATCATACCTAGGGACCAAGAGAGAGGTGCAGCATAGATACAGTCTGCCAGTCCTATAGTGTGGCATCAAAAAATCTCATTCCCTCTTCTACTGTGTCAGATGGGTCTGAACTGGCCACTGATGCGACACTGACCAGTGTTAAAAAATTCACTCTTAAAAATTAATGGAGCAGCTTAAACTGGCAATAGAAATGAAGATACTATTGTGAACGAGACAATATGCGCTACGTTACCCAGCAATGGCATAGAGCCGGCCTCGAAGCACAGTGGCTCCCACATAGCAGCGCGGTGTGGTCATGCTTGACACAGTGGTCCAGTAGTCTGTCCGGATGTTGTAGACCTCCACAGAAGCAAGGTGGGCCGTGCCATCGAAGCCTCCCACGACGTAAATGTGGTCATTGAGCAAGGCCACGCCGGCCCCTGACATCAGGAGGGGTTAGGCACTTAGCCAGGAGTAACCAGCAGGTATTCCCAGAAACGACGCCCTACACCAAATTTACCTGAGCGTTTGGTGGCCATAGGGGTCACATTTGTCCAGTGTCCCGTGTGAGGGTCGTACCTCTCTACTGAGTTCAGTATATTCAGTCCATCATAGCCCCCTGAAATCGCAAGAAACCACATTTAGAATTCATTTCAGGCACTTTGGTGCATTTCAGATGCACACTAACGATAAAGCACCCCCCCCACGTACCGAGGCAGTAAATGAGTCCACTGGCAACGACCAGCCCTGCCCCTTCCCTGGCCGTCTGCATATCTCCCAGCATGCTCCACTGGTCAATGTTGGGGTCGTATCGTTCCATGCTGGTATGGCGACGGCTGCCGTCAAACCCCCCAGCCACGTAAATCATGTCTGTGAATAAGAAATATCGTGACTGAAAACAGCTGTCAAGCCGGCAGACTTTACTGCTACTAGTCATAGACATGTGTTAATAGGGAATATACACCAAATTTCACTTCACAATAACTGCCTTCTGCAAAAAGGCAGTGATTACAGAGCTCAAAAGTCCTCTACCTCCCAGGGTAGTCGCCCCCGCTAGGCCGCGCCGCACGTTCATGGTGGCGACCGTGTACCACACCCCGTCCTCATCTGCTGTGTAGTCCAGACACTCCACTGAGCTGAGGCGAGACCGCCCGTCATAGCCGCCGATGACGTACACCCGGTCGTTGAGCGACACAGTAGCCACGTAGCGGCGCTTCCGGGCAATATTCTACGGAGACAAATGCTTTCAAGAGGCATGTTTGGAAAGCAGTATGGTGAAACAGCACCGGGGGCAAATTCTTGTTTCTGTTATCTTTACAATACTCCAGCTCTCCAGTCTAAAAATGAGGTCAAGGTCATAATATATGCAGATTGTATTCTATGAAAGAGCCTGTCAGATTCATAAATGATTTATTTTTTGAAAACCTGAGGCTCTCAAAAATCCGAGGCTCTCAAAAATCTGTTTTGAGAGTATTTCATTACCAATAAGCACATTGTTACCATTAAAAATAACAGTTAATAATTTAACTCCACTTTCCCATTTGTCAAAATTACAGTTCCAGTATTTTGTGGTGTCGTCTAAAGATCTATTGGCTTTATTTTCAATTTATATGTTGCCGATTAGACATACTATAATGGTAATGTTTGTTTTGTTTATTTTTGTTTTATCTATTTTGTTCTTTTTTATCTATCTATTGTATTGTTTTATCTTTTGTACTGTGTGTAGAATTATTGCTTTTACCTTGTAAGGTGACCTTGAGTTTTGAAAGGCACCCACAAATAAAATGTATTATTATTATTATTATTATTATTATTATTATTAATATTAATATTTTATTCACTTGGTAATGCTGACCAAAGTGGCTGTATCAATTTAATCACTTTCTCAGCTTATATCCTTCTGACACGCAGTTTTTAATGGACTTCTTTTCAATCTTCCTTTAAGTACAAACAGATTTTACCTGATTTTTTGTACATTAACAGGAATGTTCAATTTTGAGGTATGGTTACCGGCTTGGGAGATGTTAAACTTCACATACTGGCAGAAAGCTCCATTCCTGTGTCTTGGGGTCGTATTTTTCCACAACATCGATAGGTGACTGCTGGCTGCCGAATCCTCCAATCACCAGAAGAACCTCTTTTGCTCCTGAAACCATGGTATTCTGCTCGAGATATACTCTACTGCAAAGTGTCCTACGCAACTAATTCACTTCTTATTACACTGGGTACAGGTTGGCTTTCTTGTCCAATACTACAAGAAATTTCCCTAGTACACCACTGCCAAAACACTGTACTTCAGCTGCATCATTGTCTATTTTCTGGGGAAGATACCCCTGCTGTATTAGAATATACCTAGTCGTGCTTGAGTCCGAGGTCCTTGCATTTCACTCCTTAATTCTGGCCTCAGATGAAACTTCTTGGCTTCGTCCACAAGGTCTCGACAAGGAAGGCTGCATCGGATTAGGGGCTAAAAACAAAAATAATTTTAAAAAACAATAAAGGGGCAAAGGCTGCAAAGGGCAGATATTACTCATAATATAGCTTGTGCCTGTTGAGATTGCAACATGTAGGTAATATTTAACAACCTACTCAGTAGGTGGCTGGAATCAAAATTCGGTACACCGTGGTGCTCTGACTGATTTAAAGCACTCTTCTATCAAGCACTGTAACGGTTGTGGAAAGAAATTTAAAATTTCTAATTCTCTTTCCCAAGAACAGCTAATACTAAACATAACAAAAGTACGTATCGGCTCTGATCCTGGGTCGGACACTGCTTAATCATCCGCCTACACTGCAGAAGGTCCCACTGAGGAGATGGTCCAGAAGGGCTCACCTCTGCATCGATGACGTCCGTGATGTAGCGAGGTGTGAGCAGAGGCATGCGCACGTGCTCCAGCATGTCGGGCAGGAAGGGCTCCCTCTCCTTCCGCTTGTGCTTCACCCAGTTCAGCACAGCCTCAAACACAGGCTCCTCAGAGTCCACCTGCATGACCCCCCCCACACATCAAAAAACACACCCCGTCTCTGCTGGGATCGTGCCTCATCACAGCAGATACTAACAACTCAAAGTAAAAACAATATAGACAACTGACATAATGCAAGAAACATCCTTCACATTATAGTATCTTTTCTAAGTTTCATAAAGCATCTTTCAGACCCAAAATGTTTGTGGTGCTATAGCGCTTTAAACATTTTTAACATTTATGGAATAACTATACACAAAAGGTAACAAGTACATTTTATATGCTTACATTCCACAGATTCCAAAAAAAAATCATGCAATATCATGTAGAATGTCATGTAAGCCTCCAAAACACAGTCGAATAGATATCTTTTTATACAACATAAGGGTAATCAGGTTAAGCCTGTAGTGTTTGTGTAGAGCAAAAGTCGAGTTGTTGGGATATAAAACACACTGGCGACTGGGTGGTGCTGATTAGCAGTGCTGACCATCGTTCTTTTGTCTCTGTGGAAAATGATCAGTGGGCTGGATTTAATTATGTCTGACAACATGTTACAAGTCATCTAAAACTGTGGTCCGCAAACTTTTTATATTACATTCCACCTCAAAAAGCATTACGCTCTCGATATACCAGTGGCCACAATAAGCCCTTATGAGTGACTTTTACATACACTGGCACCTTCATGTGCCAAACGAAGAGTTACAAAAAAATAGCAATGTGTGTTGCCATGGCTAGGACTGAAGGCCAAATCATAAAACTTTACCTTGCTTTGTGTGTAGCCTAAGCCTGCATCCCTGACAAAAGTGATAACCGCTGCTTAGTTGCTGTCAGATGCTGACACTGGGTTCCTTCCCAGATATCGTATTGGTTATTGGTAATCGACGATAACAGCCCACTTGCCAGTGACCAAAAGCTCATTTGTATAGTACATAGTTTCCCTTTTCAAAGAGATGATGCCATTGGTAGGTTTTCATGTGACATGTCCGCTACCCAGTGTGAGAATGCTTGGTAAGGAGGTTCAGGGCTGCCATCTACTTCTAGTAACCTGTCATGGTTGCTTTCTTGCCAGCATGCCTACATATTAACATCATTTGCTTTTGTGTGCACTTTTCCGTCTGCCATAGCTTCTTTCTTTCTTGCCAGAACAGCATTTTTGGTTAACTATAAAATTTTGCGCCATGCAGTTCAAACCCCCAATAAATTGCCAAAAATGGGAAAGGCAAAAACAAACAAATCATTATCCTTTGTCATGCTGTCCCATTAACCAAGCTGCCCTGGCATCAGACTTTGTCACAACTAATTTTAAACACCAGTCCTACTGGATTTTACACAGAAGGGTTTTAGTTCTAGATGTTGTTTTCATAATACTGCCTCCCATAATTTACATGCTTCAAAATACTCTCTGAAAGCAGCAAGAATGAACTTGTCAGCATAATTTTAACCAATAAAGGTTAAAATTACAGCCCCCCTGCAGTTTCTGCTGGAGGCACAGGTGGGGAGCATGTGACTTTGTGAAAGAAATCTCTAACAAGCTGAAAGACGATATGGAGATCTAGGTAATGATACCATCAAGTCAGAATCCATTCAGCAGGTTTCACAGAATCTAAGGTCTGTTCTTGAAACATATGTCATCTTGACACAAAGTCTGTTTTTAAATTCCCCTCCTCATACAATGCATTCCTAATTATCACGCAGATGCTACTTTGGTTTATTCTAAAAATTGTGAACAATGCTTTTTAAAGTGCATGTAAATCAAAATGAACAATATCAGATATCAGCAACAGTTTTTATATATTCTGAAACAAACACAAAATACAGTTTCCCAGATTATTACGAAGGATGTAGTTCTCACATAAGACAAATACTGAACAATACTGAAAATAGTCTGGATCACATAAAATCATATACAAAAACAGTAGTGATAGGTAATATTTCTTAGTGTAAGAGCATACTGTATCTTTAATATTAAAAGTCTTGACTTGGGTACGCCGTGCATTTTGGTCTTAGTAATCAGCCTCGCTCATGTTATCAGTCATCATAACTGTGGAATCTCACGTTTCTCGCAGTAACTCAAACTTTTCAGTGCTGTTAATTTAGCATTTTTAATAATGGGTCCAGAACATAGTGCTCCCAGTGCGTACAGTAGTAACTTTGTACATAAAGGGGCACAATTGGTTTATACATTATATAAAAAGGTCTAGACAGGAAATGACAAAGCAATTTGACATAGAAAGTGTACTGTGGGTTTATAAATTGGTTATAGATGTTTTATGTTGTCATGCAGGCTAGCAGACCGTTATGGGTTGAGGTTAGGGATACCTTGGTATTATTCGGGAATTTTCACATTCATGGGGGATAAATTATTATTTAATAAACAAACATTTTAAAATAATAATTGTTCTTAATTACTACATTAGAATGACCACTTATAAAAATTAATAATTGTTTTTAATAATCATTATTGAATCGGTAATAGCATGGGGCATGTAATTTGTGTTATTTTATATCCACTGCTGACTTTAACAAACATGCCAGCTCCTCTGCTGTTCACTTCCTGAAGGTTTTCTTACGCTTGGATCTTTAGATGTTCAATTTGTTGGCTGCTCTCTTAAGTTTTCGTCTTAGTTTCTGTGCTCGATTTCTGTATGTGCACACAGCCCTGCAGTCTCATGCCCGTTTACAGGGATTGGTGGGGCGTTTACCTATCATAATCAGGAACAACTGTCACGCGCTTTCAATTTACGGGGACAATGGGATTCATCATAATAAGAACACATTAGTGAACAATTACGTGGTTTAAGAACATGTAATGAATCTGACATAGATTTTTCGTAAGACCTTCTTAGGACACTTCTCAAGAACAAATTTAGGAAAAAACAGAATGATATTGGTGAATGAGTCCCATTGTTCTTAAAAAAAACTTACATTTGCTACTTAAAAGTTGATCTTTTACAGCTGTTATTCTTAAGAGGTTTATTTGGCTAAAAATTATTGTAATGATCATTTACACGACCACCTTCATCCAGACACTTAATAACTATCACACTTTATCTAAAGAAGCATAAAAAGCATGACAAGCACAGACACCACAATAAGTATCTGCTGAAAGCGTTACTGATGTGTCACATGCATAATTCATTTGGCTAGTTCACCTTAAACATTCTGAGAATACAGAAGAATACCCCCCATCTGAAAATGATTTGGATTCATGTTTCACCCCCCACCCCAACTGCATAAAGGAATGAAAGCAAATACCCCTGGTAGGTGAGTATTGTGCATGCTCGGCTACACTTCTTGTCCTCTATTTATTGCTTATCTTAGGACTGTGGTGAACAGGGTGGCTATCCCCATGGAGCAGGTATAGGTGTCTGCAGGCCGGTGGCATTTCGAAAGGTTAGTGGGCGTGTCAACAGGAATAGAGTGTGGTGAAGTGGGTGGAACTACGTACGTATTTTCCTTTGTGTATGGAAGTATAAACAAGCATATGAAATGTCTTAAGCCACATGAAGAAATATGAAAAAAAACATTTAATTATAGATGCCTATTAATCATAGTCTTTGTCTGACCTATATGTCTGGTGAATATCTGGTCGCTTCCTGAAATATTGTTTACTGACATCATTTACAGCCAATAGAAATAACCTTTTGACAAGCCTACTACTCTGTCCTGCAGAGATTCATGTCTCCCATGGGGTGGATTGGGTGTGGCAGCAGTACCTGGATCTCATCACACTTGATGAGCTTCTCCACTTCCTCCTGGCTGAGCAGCATGAATTCCTCATGTTGAACTACCTCTGCAAAGTGCTTCTGGGAGAAGAGCTCGGCAGCCTGCATTAGGTCCAGGCAGTTGTGTGTCTCTGCAAAATCACGGATGCCCAGGCAGTTGGACGGGTCCAGCTGGCTTTCCAGAAAATCACAGCAAGCTCGCTTCACCCCTGAGGAAATGCACACACACGGATGAGCACAGATTCATAAAAAGACCCATGCACACATATTCAGAGACATGCATACATGTGCACACATATGCCTTTCAGCGGTCTGCCAAAACAAGTCAGATGGCTGCTACAGCTGCCACAGAAATTTCATCTATTTATATACCATTTAATTGCACATGCATAATCACACGCAGTAAATACTGGTCCATCTTAACTAAGGAACCTCACAAAAACCCTAATATCTGAACCCTTATGTTGAAGCCAAATGAAAACTGAGCTGCCATAGGAGGAACTGTGGCAAGCAGTAATTTGGGAAATTCCAGCATTCACCTACTGCATACACATATGCAATAAATATTAAAAAACAGAACCACATAAAAAAAAAATAAGAAGCTGGGTGTTTATGATAATCAGGTAGGCAACACTATACAGGAAAGAGAAGAGCAATGCTATCACTCGACTGCCTATTTGGGTACCGCCTATCTATTAATTTAGTCACATTGAGAGCGGTTATCTTAAAATATACAGAGAAAAAAATCAGAACCGACACAGTTAAGCTCTTCTATGGAAAGAAGGGAGCTTCACTGTGGGTTCTAGAGTTACCTTTCAGCTGCAGTAAGCAGGCAGCTGGAAGCAGCTCCTGCACGTTCTCCACAGTCACTAGAACTGTCTCTGTATAAACAAAATCCAGTAGGATCTCCATAGTAGAAGCTGTCAATCCCTGGATATCTACGAAGGACTTCCCTTTCTCCGAAAGCTGCAAAGAACCAAAGCTAATTCAAACCTGAGCCACTTACAAAGGAAGAAAGCCATGTGTTCACTGCACTTCAGAATGATTATTTATCATTTATTTCTAGGGATGTTGTTTCTTGTTATTTGTATGGGATTTGGCTGAACCCTCAATTCTAAAGCAACACTTGCACATGGTCAGGAAGACATTATGATTCTTAAATATACAAACTTAACTTTGCTTAAGTAAACTGTGCTTACTGTATTAAGTGTAAAAATAGTAATTTTTTAATGTAAAAATGTAAAGATATTTTAAAATGTAAAAAATTTAAATCTCTAGTGAAAAGTATCTACTAAGCAATTTAACACTGCAACCCAATTTCAGCCCTTTGCCATTTTGGTCACTATCATTCTCATCATGCAGTTCCTTTGGCATTTCGTCCTTTGGAATTAAATAGAAAGGTCACCACAAGGTCAATATTGCTGTTCAATGTACAGTAAGTATTTAAAAAAACACAAGAAAGGGGTTCTGTTAAAACTTGTCTTGTTATTGCAAAGTCACAATAACAACAACAAGCGATATAACTATGTACAACAAAATGAGATATTTCGAGTGTCTGTTTTAGGGGAAAAAAATTATCTGTGATTGCTCCATCTACTGGTAACACTGAAATATCACACCTTTACCCCGTAGTTATTATTTATAGTTCCCTCCTACTATCATCTCACCACTATATGTCACCAAATTAGTCACACTCACTGTTTCAGATTATTGACCTCTGACTTCTACAGCAGTTCTGTACAGCTCCCCACTGTTAGAAGTATAAGCAGTGATCTAAAAGTGGACTTTCCCTGAAGCTTAATAGTCTAATTTTCTCAGGGTGTCCACCCAACACATTTTCAGTAACTGCTGACCCACACAGCCCTGCAGAGGTCCCAAGTCACAAGATCCTAAATCACTAGATTCAATTTTTCTAAGTGTTATTTTAAAAACATCTTATTGTTAAACATGTGACTGATAAACACATTACTATAATACTGTGGGATAGCAGACAGAGACGGATTAACTTTTCTGAGGGCTCTAGGCTGACATGGTTAGGAGATCCAACAAGGCGACTACTTTTTTGAAGCCAAAAGAGGAACAAAAAAGAATTTAAAATGTCAATTATCTGCTCATCGGCATGCAGAGTGCCAGCAGTAAGATTTCCCAGTCTTTGGGGTTGTCAGTAATGTGGGCACAAGTGGATCAATCAGCTTTAACCAAGGCCAGGCCCCGTTTAGTGCAAGATGGCTGGGGCCATGTTGGTTCTATAGAGGTTGGTATGGGGAGGAGGGAGTTTTAAGACCAATGGCGGACACTTTTACCTCACTGGTGAACATGGCACAGAAGTAGTCGCTGCAGGCAGCCAGGACAATGCGATGGGCAGGAAAGTCTGTGTTCTCCACCCTCAGCGTGATGTCACAGAGGGTGTTGCTCTTGCGCAGGGCATTCATGGCATTCAGGATGGACTTGGCGTGGGAGTTCGTCATGATATCTTTGGGGGCCATGCTGGTGTGGGGAAGGGAGCCCAGGGAACCTGACCTCGGGGCCTGAGCTAATGCCCCACAAAAGGCCATGGAGAGACAGGGAAGAGAAATCTGTGTGGAGCAAAAATACTGGTCCTGTCTGTTCATTTGGGTCTACTAAGGCCAACTACGGGCTTTCAGCAAAAATTGACATTTAACCAGAAATGCCATGTAATGACAGTTCATGGATCTATGAAGCTCAAACTACCCAATCACTAAGTATGTAAGATTCTTAATGTGTGTCATTATTTTAAAAATATTATATTTCTTATTTAATATAGACAGGTAGAAGTCCTTATGAAAGAGGAGTACTGATCCCGCCCATTTATTTAGGTATATGAATATCACCTATGAACCTTCAACCACAATTGTTGATTAGTGTCTGTTCTGCGAGCTCTTCTAAAAACATCATATTTAATGCAAAATTCACTAACCAAGTCTTAAGCGGCCATATATAGGTAAGCGAATATGCAATATGCGACTACGCAGGTATTACCTTTAGCAACAAAAATGAAAAGCTTTATCTTTCTCTCAGCAGCTTGGCCATTCTGAATGTCACTGAGACAGATTAGTATTCAAGTTAGCATCGTTTTCTTCGATGACCTCAGTAAGCATGATAAGCGCAGACTTCGGTGCGGTGAAGGTGTCGACGGTGATTCAGCCTCACACATAAACCATAAAGCAGGATACTCTGAGCTCGCACATAACAGGCCATTTACAACCTTAGACACCCGATTTATATTCTCGTATGACACGACTATAACAGGTAAGCATGTCATGCATGTGTACAATATTGACAGCCACAAATAATCAACCACATTTATGACGGCGGCGATTTCATGTCAATAAAATTTAACTACACGTCTATGTAACCCCATATCAAAAACATACATGTCTAAAGCAAGTCCTTAAATTAAACTCGGCGAAACCTTCGATGATGATTGGCGAAGCGCACCTAGCTTGCTAGCTATCCAGATACTCAATATATAGATGGCATAATACAAAAGGAAAGATACGGCACTAGGAATTCGGCATATTACGTTTGTTCACCGATAAGGTCGCACCCCAGTATGTTAGTAATATTATTAGCTACCTAAAACTAGGCACCTACAGTTCACAACACAGCTGTCGGGCTAGCAAACACTTAGCAAGCTAGTTACGAACCCCATGCACGTAAATGGCTTTCGAGATTGCGGCAATAAAGCGATTTAATTTGACATCTAATTCGGAAGTTTCGAAATGTTTATTTACATACAAACTGCAGTAATCAAGACGTCCGGAATTTTGCAGTTACAGAAGCCGATGATTGTGCTTCATTCTCCGTCGAGACCACCACTCCGAATGCTGGTACGTTCTCCCGGCGGCCTGTACCAGATTAAGGTTACGTTTTCACTGAAAGTCACCACAAACTAAGGCGAACCTATGCGGCTTTTTTGTTGTTTTATTTTTCGAAAATACATTCAGTGTTTTATATGTGTAATTCGAGCATTCCGGACTGGATCTGCCTCTTACACCCACAGAGGAAAACGTTCTCACGCGCAAACACCAATACAGCTACGTCATACTCGGCGCGCGCCGGGGCGCGTGAACACTCATCCCCCCACGCAATGCGATGAAAAAAAAAACACAAGAAAAATTACCACATTGCTTAAATGCTCAACCACCACGCTTCACCGCCTATCGTGTATTAATCATGTTCTTCGGTGCTTTCTAAATGAAACGGAGAAACTTCAGATTTTGCTATAAAAAAGAAACGGCTCCTTGTTTTGCTATTGTTAAATATTTAATGTAACAGTTTACACTTATGTGGACAACGTATTTCAGTTGTTCATTGATCGACAACGAAAAACCGAGCACAAAGTTATGTGTGTGCGCACACACAACCGAGTCATTGTTAACAATCCTAAAATCTCAGTTTACAGCAGTTGGAAAGCTTGTGTTTCAGTCAGTGCTTGAAGTGGTTCCGTACTCGCCGGTACGCAGTACTTGCGCCTCTTCGTTTTTCTCTTCAAAGTACTGGCATCTTTCAGTATCTGCTGGTGCTGAATAACAAGGGGAGGTCCAGCACCTGTTTTTCTCCACTTCAACCACTGGTTTAAGTCATCTCAATCAGCTATTATTTTTGGGTATAAAGCATTAAAATCATAAAATAGAAACATTTCCTCCAAAGAGCTAAGGTTGACCTACTTTATTAATTCTGAAACCAGAATCTTCTCCCATTAACACTTAATCAGGCCATTAAAGTCTCCCCCTCCCCAACAACACACTTTATTTTCATTGGCATAAGGCACAGGAGTACTAAATTTAGATCTTTTTAAATACTTTTAAATTATATACGATATACATTTTCAATTGTATTTTACAGTTAGCTTCACTAAATCAACATTTCTATTTACTATGCACAAACGTTAGATGAGTAGCAAGGTATTTAGCTCCATACTGAAATAGCGATATCTGTCACATTACCGTTCAGCGAAAGTTCGAACTGTGTATGCGTGAGAAAATCTATTACAAAACAATGTCCTGGAATGGGTACATTTATAGTGGTGTGCTCTTTACACGATTACAGCAGATTCAACATTAAACAAAGGTGAATGATAAGCCTCCGATACTGCGGATTTTGCTATTTTCAGCAGAGATGCTTTCTTAAATACAACTACCAATAGAGCAAGGGTAGGGAATGCAATGACCCTGCACCCACAATTCCAGCCATTGAAATATCTGTCAAATATTTCAAGATGTTTAAGTGTGCCTAACACCATTGAAATCACACCAGACAGTTATTGCATGAACATATTTTAAGTGTAATATGTTCACTTTTATGTTCAGCAGTACTTGTTCACCATAATAAGTATAAACCCCTATGTGGCTATAAACAATGCTAATTTCAAGAGTTTCACATTTACTTTGACCGAGTTTATTGTTTGATGCTACTTAGTCACCTTGAGTGCTATCGTTCCACTCAGTTTAATCATTAAAAACTTACCTGTGACCACCGAGGCTGTCACAAACTACTGAGACTCATGTGACAGACTGGTTCCTAACTCTACACTAGCTTGCCATGAACATTTGTTATGAGGGACAGCAAGTACGAGCCGAGAATGGCAGCCGAGCTCCTGGACCTTTTCTCAGAGACGTTGTGTACCAAAAGGCTGCTCAACTCTCATTCCTGTAAGGCCACATACTACAGGAACTTTAAAGCATAGAGCAGAAGACTGCCAGCTTCTTCATATAATTCATGCAGGACACAGCAGTGGCCTTAAGTTATTTACCAAGTGAGAACTTTTAGTGAAACAGTCTAAATCAGTTAAAAAAAAAGAGGGAATAGAATTTAACAAGCTCCTGCAATACTACAGGCTGCTGGAATGAGAGCTGAGCAGTACTCATCTACTACCTTCAGTCCCTAGTCATGGCTTCTGTTTTTACATACTTGCTCTGTGCTGCGTAAGTCCTCAGTACTTACTTATGCAGCTCCCCAGTTCTTATATTTTCCCATGATAGACATGAGTGCCCACCAAAGCAACTCCCTCAGGACTAAGAACAAAGATGGAACATGCAGTGCTGAAGCAGCACTGCAACACCCTCCTCCCTATGTCCTCCCACTCCCTGTCTGGTTTCTACCCAGTAGCAGTAAGATAACCCACCACCATTATGGACCAAAACCAGAGAAGCTTGGAAGGGCAGATCAAATCAGCCCAAAATGTTGGTCATCAAAAAGCTGCAGTAGGAAGAAGTAGGGGAGGAGTGATGTTAATAACATAACCTGAGAGGCACTTGGTAAAGGACCAGGGCCTCCTTCACAGAAAGGGGAGATTGTGGGAGGGGATGAGGCATCATTCACAGCAGAGAGTCATCTGTGCATCCTCCTTCCAGCCCATAGCGAAATTCCTGCAGATTGGAGATCCCATAGAAGTGGATGAAGGCAGCTGCCACCACTAGAACGTGGAAGATCTGGTGTGACTGGAACTGGACGGCAGAGAAAAGGCCAAGTGAGTGAGGGAGGTGCGAGCTGCTGTCAGTGAGACACACAGGGGAAGCTGGAGAGCTTTGGCAGGCTTACCCAGATGTCGCATTTGCCGGGGAAGAAACGCTCAGGGATTCGAGCTGCGTAGAGGCCGGCGCCCGTGATGTACATGGCACCCATCAGGTAGAACCAGCCCATCTGGCCCACTGTGGTGGCTTTGACAAAGCCTTCCGCGATGGTGAAGTGCATTGTGGGTACAATCCCACTCAGTCCCAGACCCATGAAGACCCCTGTGATTGAGTAGAACAAAGGCAAATAGCTGTCATATATGCTACAACCATTAGAGCAGCGTTTCCCAACCCAGTCCTTGGGGATCCCCACACAATCCACATTTTTGCTCCCTCCCACATCCCAACCAGGAGAATTGTCTTGGCCAGTACTGCAGGATCCCACTGGGGGAGCACATAATCATACAGCTGAGTATTAACTGGTTCTTAAACGAAATTCGTAATAAAAATGCAATAAAGAAAAAGCACGACATTAAGTATGAAACTACAGTATGTGGAGCCACGTTGTGCGATAAGAGCCCCGGTTAGTGATCACCTGCACGCGTGGGCCGATGGCGGGGCGTGGCAAAGCGATCCCACTGAGCCACGATGATGGCGGCGATTCCCAGCATGCACACCACAGAGAGGTAGATGAGGCGTGGTTGTGGGGAGCAGTAGAAGGAATAGTAGAGCCAGGGCACAAAGGAGCCCATGATCAGGAGGGCGATGCCCGAGTAGTCCAGCCTAGGGGGGCCGCGACAAGGGAGAATTCAGACTTTCATCCAGATAAAACCATCTCACTGAGCTGAGACCAAGTCAGCTAAAAAACTGTATAAGGAAATAAGGGGGGGTTGGGCTCAGTATGGCTGGGCGTTGTCTTAAAAATAATATATAATATTTTAATTTAAAAATATCAGAATGAAGTGTTGTCCAACCTCCCGTCTAAAAAAGCATGCAATATCATTAATTGTTTTAGATAAACAGTCAAAGTTCAACATTAACTTAGTTTTTTTTTTTTTTTTTAGATGTGAAGAGAATGCATGATACAGACTGTCAGGCGTGGGATGGGGGCCCTAAAGGGACACAGGAAGAGAAAAAAGAAAAAAAAATACAGAATCTCCCAACACTTTTGTGTTACTATAAATTGCTGGACTGTGTCTGTATAAAGTGCAACTAGATTAATAATTATAAAACTAAATGACAGACATGTCTGGTAAAGTGGTCTTAAAGTATGATACTACGGGGACAATGTACCCAATTTAACTTTCAGATTATGTATTTTTATATGTATTTATTAATAATTGCACTGTATCCATTCATCAATGGTAACTATAAGCAAACAACAGCTATTTAATGTGAAGTGCTTATGCAAACAGTCAAAAATTAATTAAAATGTCCCAGTAAAAAAATCTGGAAAACCAAAGGGTGTTGCCTGCTTTTGCTGAAAGACATTACAGCTGGAAAACTAAATTTTGATTCTAAAACTAAATTTATGCCTTCAGAGTTAAGACACTTTCTGGAGTACACTCCACTATTTGCGCTTAAAGGAGGATATCAATTGGGGATGTGTGAATCGATACTGAAATGTCAATCTGAATGTTTTCATTTTGAGAATCGATTCTAATGTTAAAATACAGATTTTTACCAGGTAATTTAAATTTTATATATTAATTTAAATAGTATTAATAAATAAAAATATATTATCTGAAAGTTAAAATGGTATCTGAAAGTTAACATTGTCCCCCATGGTCTATTGCTTTGTGAGAGCTCAGAGAAGACCTTGTTATTTTTCTTGCATTAATTTTTTTCTTCTTCAATTTCCCATTAGGGCTTCCATGGAAATTAATAGGAAAATACAGGACAAATCATGTATTTTCTTGGATCAGTACAGGACACAGCATTTTACTTTTCAGTAAGGGATGGTCTGCACAGCACAACTGTCAATAGTTCTGATGTGACAATGCCGAACTTCCCAACTTAGAACAGTTAATACACTATTACTGCAATGGACAATGCTTCACTGTAACAGCTTTTTTTTTATTTTCATTTAAACTGTACTGGAAACGTATGCTTGGTCAAATCACAAGTTCTTCTGTCATTATACTCGGTGTTTAGCCTGAGCCTACCTCCCCAACAATGCCGATAACTGCTCGTTAGTCACTGTCAGACATAAACACCAAGTTAGCTGTCTAATATCATCGATTACCAGGACTGTCATCATATCACCCAGCCCTGCGTCAGGAGCCCTTAAAATAGTTTGCCCAAAAAGGACACCACCACGCACACGCACACACACACACACACACGCGCACACACGTGCCTGCAGTACACGATCCTTCCATCCACATGCATTTATGAAGAGTAACAGAATGCCTGAGGGAGGGTGGAGACATACTTGGAGAAGGTGCGGGACACTTTCTCAGAGTGGCAGTAGACTGTGTGGAAGAGCCAGGAGAAGCTGAGACAGAGCACAGCACCCAAGAAGAACATGCCAAACACCACCTTCTCCTGCAGTGGGGCCGTGAAGGACATGTTGGGCCTCAACATGGTGAGAGTGCCCAAACACAGGAACAGGATCAGCCCTGCAACACAGGGACACCAAGACAAATTCAAACTGTGTACGCAGACCTCAGCACACAGATCCACTTACCAGGGGAAACTCTCTCACATAATCTAGATTCAAACAAATATTCATTTAAAGCTCATACGGCATTTTAACGTAATCGCTTTTCATTTAACCGCAATACAATTATTGCAATTCCAGATTTAAAACTGAATGTATGAGAGCTGCTAATAACAGTGGGAATAATGATTACTGTAGTTGTGGTTAAAGAAATATGCATATACAAATATTTATATATAGTGTTATGGCATCTTGTTTCCACAACTTACTGCGATACTCCAAAACCGCATACGCTTATTGCCTATTTACTTTGCATATGCACCTATTCCCAACCGGTTATATGCTTTAAAGCATGCCTAGATTACAAAACTGTAATTATACAATGTAAATATTATGTAATAACAGTATAGTAGTTGCTATGATGTATAGTTAAGAGAAGAATTACAAAAAACATCATGCATACACAATACAGTAAGGTACAGTATAGTGTGCTAAAATGTGTTGTGGTACCAGAGGATGTTAGCGGAACGATGCGAACTTCCACTCAACGCACATGGAGCGGTATGCTCCCCCCCCCCCCCTCCCAGCCAATGCAGACCACTCCCTGCTCCAGTCAGTTTTCACCCCCCCACAAGGAAATCGCTCACTGTTCGCTCCAACTCGCTCAACATCTCCATAATATTTGAATTTGGACTGTAGCCTAACATCAAAATACCTGTGCATATATATATATCACTGAAATAAAATGACTGATCCAAAAAAAAAATTATGGGTAGGGTTGGTACGTGAGGGGGCATCTTCCAAAGAGGGGCATGACAGAAAACGTCTGAGAACCACTGGCTTAAGGGGGAGTTATCTGCTGACCCAGGAGGTGCGTCCAGATGTTTCCTGTCTCTGTGTGGATCCTGAAGATACTCCCAAAGCAGGCACGGAAGGAGGGCATGGGCGGCCGGTGTCCGTGCAGAAGGTAGTCGTTGTCTTTCAGCCACTCGGGCAGCAGGTGGTATGGGATGACCCTCCAGCGACCCTCCCAAACCTGTCACGAATAAGGGGAGAAGAACCCAGTGTAACTGAGTGACCCCTCAGCTGCTGTTAACAAAAAAGCCCAAACTACTGGTGGTGACTTGACCTTGTGCACGAACTCCTCCATCTTCTCCATAGCATGGTGGGCCTGCAGAGGCAATGTAATCACCCGTACGCTGTCTTCATCCTCCTCATCCTCTGTTTCTTGAAGGGTCGAGGGGCCCCCTTGTTCTGTGGACCCCTGGTGACATAAACATCCTCATGTTTTCCTCTTTTTCTCAAGGTGGTCACTAGTATACCAAAGAAGTTTCAGACACATCTAATATTAAACGCAAGATCTTCATTGGATATCAGTTCATCTCCAGACAGAGTAACATTCACAAAGGGTGTAAGCTCTGTCCTGTACACCCCAAGCCACCCATTTTCCCTGCAAAAATTTTTGCATTTTATTCTGTGAAACACACACATTTCATGTATGGGCACCTTGACAAAACCACTGCCTTGGAACACAGACACATTACCTCCTCAAGCAGAGGCCCCATTTCAGTCAGCTCCACATCACCAAAGGGGCGGCTCTCCTCAGAGACGCTACAGTCCACATCGCTGGCTGGGCAGCTGCGGGTCGACATAGGGGTACCGTCGTCCAGCCCTCCCTACCCGCAACCCCCACCCCAGAGCAACTGCTCTCAAACACTCACACACACAAACGCTCACTGCTAGGTAAACTCAGACTGCGTTGATCAAACCCTGTGCAGTAAACCACAGGCAGCTCCAACAGGGGTCTTCCTCCGATCTGTTTCTCACTGTAATTCATCTGTAGAAAGAGTTTTTAAATTAGAGCTTTGAACATCCAATAAACATTCATAGTTTCAAATAAAACATTAATCCAATTTAACTTAATGGGGAAAACCTCAGAAAAAAACATACTTAAGCTGTATTTGTAGTACAATATCACCATTTTCTCACCACCTAAACAAACAGATTTTCATCACTTGTTTGGCAGATGAAACATGAACCCAATTTAACTTCCAGCTCACACAACAAGGCAAAAACAACAGTTACTGCATTTAAAAAAAATCTTATAGATATACATTTTGAAAAAGAAAAACTAAGGATATTATAGGAATGGGACAGATCTCAGAGAAAAACATACCTAAAATGTATTATATTAAAATATAACCATTACCTACATTAACATATTTTATTCACTTGTTCGGCAAAGATGCCACTTACAAATAGTATGATAAAAAATGTTTGCATAAAGAAATATCAAAACTATCAAGTTTTATGTAAAAATCGTACAGAATTATTTGTGTGTGTGTGTGTGTGTGTGTGTATACATGTGTCTTGTCCATTTCTGTATTCTGTGCTTTCAATTTTCTGCCAAAACTGCTATGGTTAAGAAATACCTCTTTTCTATGTATGTATCTGATCCCTGAGTCTTAGTTTCCTAAAACTTGCTTTTTTTCTTATCCTTTCCTGGAACATATCCCTATATATGAAGATAACCTGCTTAAAGTAACTATGATCTTCCTGTGTTGAAGAAACTGTTTAAAAATATTTAATTAAATAAACAACAGGAGACTAATTCCATTACCACAATGGATGGACAAAAATGCAAAATATTAAATGACCCGTTTTACATGACAATATCATGATAAACAATAAAAATCATAACAGAATCATGTCACCGAAACTGACTAGGGGACGACTTAAGGGGACTAGCGAGATCAGTTGTCATATACCAAAATTCATTTTAATTGAATGTTTGTAAATAATATTTTAAGCGATTAAAGAAGCTAATTTACTTGTTTGCTTAGCTGCACACCGGCAGAATATAAATGGAAATTATCGCACGTCACGTTTACGTGGCAGCTTTATGGGGTCAGTGTAATTGACTGATCTATAACATGAAACATCAAGTTCGTCTGAAGGTTTGGCTTTTAATACGTTATTAAAATTACAGTCGTTCTTATTTAGATTCAATAAATTGGATTAATTATACATCGGAGTTCCGTATTTCTTTGAATAATTTACTCGCATAATCCCCGCACTTACTAGTTTACCTAACCAGCTAGTTTTGTAGCTGGATAAGTTGTAGCTGCACAAAAAAATCCTGTCGGTACTGTATCCCGGCTCAAACGCCATCAGGTATTAACATGTCATTTAATGTCATCAGACATTCTTGCAACCAAGTAATAAATCTCATACCCTCATGACAGTTTTTAAATGTACACTAGTAAAATATCCTTGGTTTCGAGTAAAATAAAAAATGCTTGCATAATTTGGAAACACATAAATCAAGCTAGCTAGCTAGTTAGCAAGTTAGCTTTCCGTCTTCTCCTATGAGTATTAGAATGCCGACATCGACAACTTCCGATGTCTGCTACCTTAACAGCTTAGCCAATGATTTGTTCGATCAAAATTAAACAATGGTATAGCTTACGTAACATATGTATAATATTATCAAATTCTTACCGAAACCGTCTACTAGTCTGTCACTTTTTCCCGTGTGGGGGTTCGTAGGTCGGCGTGTGACGTCGTGTCAGTTTCGTAGGCGGAAGTAGTCGGGCGCGAGGAAGAGGACCCGTGGATTTCGTTAGGACTGCTGTCCCTCTGTGTATACCAAGCTGTTATTAAATTACTTAGGTTATTTAATAATTAAGCAGTTATAAATGTGGGAAATAATTCAAACTGCCGTCCAGAAGTGAGGCAATAATGATTCTTTACTGATTCACCCTGACAACAATAATCCAGGTGCACCATAAAAATCAGCAGGCAGGAAGGACTCCTAGTAGCGCTTATTAGCATGAGTAGTCAGCAGGTACACAGCTGTAGGAAAAAAATAAATGACTACTCACTGCATTAAAAAAAAACAAAATCTGCATTTTTAAATCTTGGTTTAATCTTTGTTCTGCTGGCAGGAGGCTGCATGGGTGGCTGCTTCCAAGCTCAGCATTTCTAAGACAGCAGTACACAGGAACAAGGTGAAACAGAAGATACTGGGAACGACCAATAAAGGCCAGAAGTAACTTTGTAATGCCGGAGATGACCGACAACTTATCCAACAGTTTCTCATGAATCGGAGGATGACATCAAGTGACCTTCAAAAGGAATGGGAAACATTAAGTGCATGTGTGAGGTGCACTGCTAGGACAATTCGTATCAGGCTCCTAGAAGCAGGTCCTATGAAGCAAGAAAGAAGCCCTTCATTAATGAGTGATTTCTTTTGGTATTAATAAAGTATCTATCTGTCTGTCAGTCTTTCTAGAAAGAGGAGAACCAGGCTGCAGTTTGCAAAAGAAATTACATTAGTCACAGACACACACCCTTAAATTCAGCAATGAGTGAAACAAAAAACTGTGCTGTGGTCTCTTCATTTTCTTCCGGAGCTGTAGGTGCTCCAAGACAGTGCCCCATGGAGTAGGTGGGCAGAATTGCATGTGAATCGGCCAGATGCAGGGCTGGCCTGGGATTAAATGTAGACCCTGGACTTTTGCTCAGACAGGTTCACCACGGATACATACACACTTTCCATATCTTGTCAGTCAGTTTATTAAAGTGAATATACCTCATTTGTCTGTTTTTCTTGGGGCTGCGCTAGCACATTCACATATGCAGTGAGGTGATGGATCTGTTTAAACTTGCTGTTTACACAACATGCACAGTGATGCCTGAGATTACCCAGTTTACCAAAATACTATTCATCCTTTGATCACTGGGTGAATAAACCTACAAATTTTTGAATAATAATGTATTTTCAACAGTAACAGTATATTTCATTGAAAAACATCCACCCATCTTCCACAATTGCTCCACTTTAGTGGGTGGCAGTACAGCTTTTATTTCACTTACTTGCTCCTATAGCTACACATTTTGGACCATATAAAGGATTAAGGAAGCCGATAAGAAGAATGTTGATGGAAAATATATGTAGAATTAAAATTCAGAGTACCCAAGGTATATTATAATAGCTTATATGGAAAGATAAAATTTACATTTTTACTTGTGTTCATTTTTGTCTGTGTCTCAAACTGTTCAACTTCATTTTTTCTTTGCGGATATTTTTTTCCGCTAAACGAAATATATAGTAAGGCCATGTATTTTCTTCTTGGTCGATTCATTTGCAATCACTGCTGATGCAGTTCTGTACTGATAATAGCCCTAAGTAATAACTTATAATACCATCAGAAGGGGGCGCTACTGCACACTAGAATCAGGACAAAGTTGTATCATTGCAGTCTAACAGATGCCTGATGTTTACGTAAATCTATTATATAACCACAGCAACTGCGGCCGTAGCACAAGCCATTACTGCACGTAAGTATAATCACATATTCTAATACAAAGCTAGCATTTTATCTCTACCAGCAACTTATAAAAAGTGATCATTTATGGTGAAACTTCCTCTCTTATTAATTCCTGTCCCAGAGGCGCGCGGCACGCCATCGTCCAATCAGAATTGCTGATTTCTTTAACGCGCGTGCTTATATTTGCTACATTTTCATTCCTCAAACACGTCGTTATGAAGGTGGCATATATACTAATCTTTTACTGAAACTAGTCGCTTCCGGTGTAAACTAACGTCTCCTACGCTGGTTGAACTTGGGTTAATCTGTTAAAGGTCCCGCCATCTTAAAATATATTTAAGGGAGCCACACAGAGAGAACACTGCATTATCTGATGAAACTTTGTGTAATCTAGAATATTTGTCTTCCATCACAGGAGAGCTGTCCCACGTTGTCTGCGTATTAGTAGTTAGTTAACTATGTGTGTGATTTTAAACTCCCTTTAGGGTTTGGATATCGGTTTTGTTGGCGGTCGGAGGGAAACGCTATGCCGAGTCACGCGCTGCGCGTGGCGGTGGTGTGTTCGAGCAACCAGAATCGCAGTATGGAGGCGCATAACATTCTCAGGTAAATAACACGGAGCTGTGTTTGCAGGCCAGGACGCTGTAAATGCAGAATGACCTCTAGTCCAGTAGTCAATCATAAACCGTTTCATAGCTAGTTTCTGATTGTGCAGTAACTGAGGTAAGTAATTCCGTGTTGAAAATGGGAATGTTTTAAACCTGTCAGCTCGGATTCTACATTGCAAACAGGAGGTAAAATAATTTATAGTTGTGCTATGAGACCGTTTCATTGTAGTAAGCTAGTGTTGGAGCAAGTTTATATGAGATATGCAAATAAAGGCGCATCGTAGCGTGGAAAATAAACCTTGGATATCACTGCATCGGAATGTTTACTATTTTGTTACATAACGTTATTAGTTGTGGTACCATCTTCGATATAATAAAGATATGGTGGCTGCAATGGCAGCTGAAGATTAAAAGGATTCTCAATTCTGTGGTTCTGGGGGGTATTCCATCAAGGTCGCTAACAAATCTGCGCGTAATTAAATCAGCGTGCCTTTAATTAGCGTTGATTCCCACTTAAACCTAAAGCCATTCCAACAAGCAGCACCTTGTGGCCGATAACTCAAACCAAGCTTGTTAAAGCCCTCGTCGTGCACGAGCACAGGGTATTTAAGCAGACCTGAACAATCGATTGTCGATTTGAGCAATGATTTCACAAAAAGTGAAGTGATATCATGGCAAAATATCACTGGAGGTTAAATGCGTATTTAAGTAACTGTTTCTGTGACTCAGTTGGTAGAGTCTGACTGGCAATCAAAGTTGCTGGTTCGCACCCAGTCCCTCTGTGCCCTTACGAAATTCAGTGTCATATTAAAAGATCCAACATGACTGTATATTGTTATGAAATCGCTTCAACTAGTTAATTCGCGAATGGGACTGGGGGCGGGCTTTTAAGGGGGTGTTCCTGTGCTTGTAACCCCCCCCCCCCCCAAGGACGTGGTATCCATGGGCACAAACCCCACATCGTCATTAAAGGCCAGCTGGAAAAGGCCCTCCTCATTAGTAATGTTATATCACTTAAATAAGCTACCGAAGACCGTTTCACTGGCAATTTGTGATTCTCCCGCCCCCCGTAATGCATTATTGTACAATGACACAAGCAGGTAAATTTTAACTTGTTAAACACCGTAAGAACAACGTCTCATGTTCTAAAATGATCATGACCGGTGAACGCATATGTGTGAAGAGTGTGCTATGAGTCGAAATGGGGGGGACGGACCTGTCTTGGCGGATATTATTTCTGCCAGGTGGACCTTCTTTGCTACAAGGCTAAACTGCCACGGAGTGGGCTCGATCGGTCAAAAGCATAAATGTTTGCATCGTTGCTATACTCCGCGGGGAATAATAAAACGTAAACAACTAAAGCTTTAACAGTTTTTATTTTAAATATATATTGTCGGTATGTTTATAACGAATCGTCATTGCAATAAAGAAAAAAGTCTGGGCTGTCGTCTGTAATAAAGACCACGGTGGTCCGTTAGCTGCCCTATTAAATGACGCATCAGTTAATAACATGCATAGGTTTACAGTCTAAATTGGTGCTTTATTTTCACAGCTTTAAGTGTCAAACGAGACAAACGTTCCTCATTAAATATTCACAATAAATGTAAAAGAGGTTAAATTCCCAGTCGGGCAACAGGTGTTAGTAAAGATATGTGGATGAATAAGAATCCGGAGCTGAGAACACTGCATCACGCATCTCTGTCAGTTTCTTATACAGTACATTTGATACAGTTTAATATTGGTCCGGACTGCTAATAGTTTTAAAATGTCCATTTCTTCATTTTAGTTGCGCAAGCTTTCAACTGATTATGAAACACAGGATGATACATCATGTGATTTTATTTTATGGGTTCCCTTATTGATTACCAATGAAAGAATCTTAGTACAAGTAAGATCCTCATCTTTGTTTAATGATAGGTCATTCAATCACAGACGCATCACATTTTAATGCCGATATTTTAGATTTGAAATCACTTGAACATGCATGAGTTACGTGGTTGTCTGTAGCACAGTTTCTATTGACTTTGCAGAAATATATTCAATGCATTTAAATATTGTGAAATTCCTTTGGGCTCAACCATAGTCTTGTTGATCAGTTGGGTTAGTATAGGAGCCTGGGACAGGAATAATTCTGGCAATCTTTCTTTCTCTCCCTCCTTAATTTCCTGTGCAGCAAGAGGGGTTTTGATGTGCAGTCATTTGGCACTGGGACCCATGTGAAGCTTCCTGGTCCAGCACCGGACAAGCCCAATGTCTATGACTTCAAAGTCACCTATGAGTGGATGTACAACGATTTGGTCCGCAAGGACAAGGAACTGTATCCCTCACATGGCCCTTCTCACAGGTCTCAAACACTCATACAGCATAGGAATACTTCCTTACTTTGTAGCATTTTATTTCCTCGATGAGAAAGAGACCTAGGAAATTTTTTATGTTAAGTGTAATGGCACACAAAATTCACAGTTTGGTGCAAACATCAGTTTTGGGTAAATGGTTTGGTGAAATTTGGCTTCAGCAGGGAGAACTGAAGTCATTTCTTTAAACTACAAACATAATTAGAAATACTTTGTAAGCCAAAGACAATGCCTCTATCAACATGTTTGGGGGGGAAAAAATGACGTTTATTTGCATTTTCTATAAATATGTAAGTAGATGCTATCTTAATCCTTTGGTTTCTACAGCTGAGTACGGCAGCATATCTGTAGCGATAAACACCCCTATAGCCGTATTTATTTTTTAACCTGGTCTGAATTTCCTGGCAAAAGTGCCTTAAATGCCACGGGGAGACTAATTTACAGATGTGGTTTCTGCCTTGACACACATGGATGACAATTTCTCAAATTATTAACACATTGGATATGTTTCCAATAACGTATCCAAGTTGGGCATAAGTGACCTGAGAGAGGCTAGTCTTATCAGTGTTGTGTATTTTATTGGGTAACCAAAATGTTCCCAAAGTGCCAATTATGACTGAATGTAACCAGCATTAGCTATAACCAACTCAAAGCCACAATTAGTGTAATGCCTTCCATGATGAACATCTATTTGTGAATTTAGGTTCTGTCTGTGTCAGTTTTTCATTTCATTGCGAGTACAGAATCAGACACAATGTACCTTTACCGGTAAGACAAATACACATTAATTTGCATTATTTAAAGATGCGTGCGATGTGGTGCAAAATGCGTAATTAGTCTTGCTCACTGACCCCTTGGCGTCAGATAATGTCAGCTAGTGGTGGACACCAGGTGGGATCAGAACAAATGAAATAGGTTGCCTTGGAGACCTTACCCAGGTGGAGTACCAAAACGGTGATCACCTTTTGTACGACGATGTATTGCTAAAACCAAACAGGTTCTGTCTATTTGATGTGTACTGCCAGGGGACAGATAATTTATGCCATCTACTGTTGTATGTGTATAATGACATGCAAATTCTACTTTGCAAATATAAGATGACCCCAGTTTTCTAGATGTAATTTTTTTGGAAAAAATACAGCAACTTATTTTCAGCCCAATATGTTATATGTTTCAATATACAGCCGTGGAAAAAATTGAGACCACAGCACATTTTTTTGTTCACTCATTTCTCGTTTCTCATCAATGAAGGGCTTCTTCCTTGCTTTATGGGGCCTCAGTTCTACTTCTAGGAGCCTGATATGAACTATCCTAGCAGTGCACTTCACACCTGCACTTAATGTTTCCCATTCCTTTTGAAGGTCACTTGATGTCATCCCCCGATTCATGAGAAACCGTCGGATAAGTTAACCGTCATCTCTGGCATTAGAATGTCGCTTCCACCTTAAACCTGGCTGGTTTCTGATCATTCCCAGTGTCTCCTGCTTCACCTTGTTCTTGTGTACTGCTGTCTTAGAACTTTGAACCTGAAAGAAACCTGCTGCTCAGCATAACCTTCTGCCAGCAGAACCACAATCAAACCATGATTTTAAAATGCAGATGTGTTTAAAAACATAGAGTGGTCTTTTAATTTTTTCTAGGGCTGAATGACAGTGGATGAGTGTTTTTGCGTTATCATGTCTGCACTGAATAGCTAAAACTAAAATTTGAGGTCTAGGCAAAGACCATAGTCAGCCCTTTTTATCTGTAGTAAACACTGCAAAAATTGTGAAAAATACATTGGTCTCATCTAATCAGTACAAAACGTTTAAGCAGTACAGTGATGTAGATTTGTAGTGATGATAGGTACCTTCTATAACAGTCCAAGTAGCATAGAGAAATTGGTCTCAACCATAATTAAAGCGCTAACCAAGACCTAATCTGTATCATCTCAGAAGGTCTTGAGGGTTAAACCACACGCTTTGAGATCAAGCAGTACAGTGATGTAGATTTGTAGTGATGATAGGTACCTTCTATAACAGTCCAAGTAGCATAGAGAAATTGGTCTCAACCATAATTAAAGCGTTAACCAAGACCTAATCTGTATCATCTCAGAAGGTCTTGAGGGTTAAATCACACGCTTTGAGATCGGTTCTGGCAGTAGGAGTGAGTGTGTTTGCTTGCCTTCAATTCTGCTGGTTCACTGATGAATGAAATTTCACAAGAATAATTTTGCCGTTGTTATTTTGTGATGTCCTGCACCACATTCGTTCATTCATTCATTCGATTTTGTTCATTTTTGTGTATTAGGTAACCGCTAATTTGTGAAGCTAACTTTTTCAGACCAGTTAGCTTCAGCAGAGGTGGAAATTTCAGGTCCAGAAAGTACAAATCCAGACCGTGATTTAGTTTCAACCAACCAGTTGAGCATAAAGAGTCACAGTTACAGAGTACTCCACTTGTTGGTTGAAACAAAATCCTGGTCTGGATTTGTACTTTCTGGACCTGAAATTTCCACCTCTGAGCTTCAGCTGGTTCCACTATTAGTAAATCCAGCAACATTTTTTGCAGATAAAGTATAACAGTCAAAAACATTTGTAAACCCTAAAATTATTCATATTTGTTCCTCTCTGTTGTGAGTGTGTCTACAATAGTATCTGGCACGCTGTTGGCTGACTACATGTAGACACAAGATACTTTTTGGATTTAAGGTAGTCTGGGCTAAATGTAAGTGAAGGAAGATAGCTGCTTTAAACTGAGGTAAGCAGAAAACAGGGGCATGTATCACAAAGCTGGATTTCTTGTTCAGCCAGATGGGATCAGATTGGATTTAAGCTACCCTAGTTTAAATGGACTTTATCTTCGTTCACTTATATTTTACCCAGACAGCTTTAAATCCAGCAAGTTATCTAGCTAAGCAAGAAGTCCTGCCTCGTGATATAAGCTCCTGGATAGATTTATTGCTGTACAGTGTGTACAACATGCAACACCTTTTGATTCATTATGGAAGGTGGCTCTGGAAATGGCAGAGGTGATCCTCAGATGTTTATGATCAGACTAACTTACTGACAAATTGTGAATAGCATGTGGTTACTGTCATGACAGTAGTGTTAAAATCTGAATCCCGTGGCCATTAGCTGGTAAGTTTTATTTAATAACACATAATGCACATCGCGATATGACCAAAATCTCATCCTGATAGCGATATATATCACAATATAGCATATTTTCAGTAAATACAATGGTTTATATAAAATGCCCACATGGAAAGGATCCCAATTTATTATATTTTGAATTATTTACACTGAAACATGCCCATATTTAGTTTTTTTCCCTTTTATTTAGAAACTTTGCGGAAATTTCACATTAAGAGTGTAACATAAGATATTAATGTATGAAATATAAAATGGTAAATACAAAACCATGAATTGTTGGAGCATGTGCGGTAAAGAGCACGTAGCGCTGTAATACGTATGTTGGGCAGTGTACACATGCACAGAAACCTATTGCGTGTGTGGCCTTAGATTGGTCAGTGACAATCGAGGCCTTCATGCAAATTACCTCCTTGCATCTGTGTCATGTATAAGAGTGTGATTTGCAGCACAATGAAATAAACAGTACATTTAATATGAAACGATAGACGTGTTTCTATCGTCACACGATACATATCATCATGTCGCACAGCTTTACACATAAATATCAGTGCTTGGACTATTGTTGAACTGTGTGGTTGAGAGCATGTTCTCTATGTAGGTGTGCTTATCACTTATCAGCATTAATCATTGTAGCTGGTTAATTATGTAAACCTAATTACCGTTAACACAATGGAATATGATATTTCTGAAGCTCTTATTCTAAACTAGCATTTCATGTTTTATGTGCTCACATTGGTAAATGCAACTTTATCATACCTGAACTTTTGTATTTAGCCAAATATAAGTACAGTAGTTTCAGTGTCACATTATTCATTTGCATCTGGGACTATATGTTCAAGTGCTTTTAATTTAATACTTTAAGTATACTTACAAGCAAGTCATTACTTTTACTTAAGTAGAAAGGCCAATGGAGTACTTCAACTTTTGCTAGAATACATTTTTGCCTGTTTATTTTTATTTAAGTAAATTATTTGAGTACTTCCTTCACCACTGGGAAACCCACATTTAACTGCTTATTCATGTTTGTAAATGTTTTGTTTTTTTTTAATCCGTACTGCAGGACTGATTCCCACTCTTATTTAAATATTTATAGGTATAGCCTATGCCTGAATGATAGTTAGCATCTTTTAGTAAAAAAAAAAAAAAAATCTACATTTTGTGTTTTCTGCATGGTGGTAAAGTCATGCACTAGAGAAAAAAATAATTGATATAGTATATATTTTTGCCGTTATTCAAAATGGTGTCTATTCTCCCATCAAGAACTTAAATAAAAATAAATAAATAATGCTACCTTTCATTTAATGATCCCTCAACCATTTTCCACAATTACCCATTACAGTTGCAGTTTTAAGACCAAATAACAAAAAAGTAGATTAAACGTTTATCAAACTTTATTGCATGTACCTCACAATAGACAATTAAGAGAGCTGGAAAGTTCAGGTCCAGAAAGTACACATCCAGGGCAAGTTTTTCTTTCAACCAACCAGTTAAGGACAGTCACAGACTTACAGAAGAGGGTTAGGGCTACCATGAAAATATTATTTCTCAGAATTCTGAGATTAAAGTCAGAATTCAAATTATATTTTCATGGTGGCCCTAATCCTCTTCTGTACTTTCTGGACCTGAATTTTCCACTTCTGACAATTAACATAATAACCAATATTCTCCCCACGTCTTAAGAGGGACAAAGGGTAAACTGGGACACTTTTATTTGGTGATCAGTGTTAACACACCACAACGATATGTGTCCTCTGCATTTAACCCATATGTGACTTGTGACATAGCAGGGGGCAGCTAATTCAGCGCCCGGGGAGCAGTGCTTGGGGGTGGTACCTTGCTCAGGGTACCTCAGTGGTGCCTTGCTGATCGGGGATTCAAACCTGCAATCTTTCGATTACAAGTGTGCTTCCTTAACCATCAAGCCACCACTGCCCACATATTTTTGATACATATTTACAGTTACACACTTTTTAAGCTCATGGGTGAATCGACCTGTTAGTGATTAAAGATATATAACCTTAAGGATGTAAGGCCCTTCTGTTCCCCTAAATGGCACATAAACTGTTACTATTGTTACTATAAGGAATGCAGTTATACTAATATAGAAAACTGTAAACTGCTTTGGGTAAAACCCACCAGCAAAACAAGTAAATATGCTTACCGTACTTACCGTACGAATCAGAATTATATTTTTGGTTAAATACTCTTCATTCAGTACTAACACAAGCATTTGCCGCAGACATAGAATTAGGGGAAGACATTACAATTTACAATATGCCATGAAGCAAATTAGTAAAAAAAATAGTAATTTGCATATGAAGCTTATTCTTCATACACACAGGGGTTAATCAATGACCTTGAGATCAAGTAGAGACAATTCTAAATTGACTCCAAGCTTTTCATGAACTGTGGATTCTTGATTACCTGCTCACTTGCCTTCAAAGAGCTTTCAATTAAGTTAGTTTCAGAAAACTCTTCAAAATCAGACCGTTATGAACTTCTGCTACATTGAGTTTGATTCATTGTTAAATATAACTGAGTATTTCAATGCTGTGAAACCACAGAATGTATCCTTCAGTATATACCAGAGGTTATGAAGGATAAGGAAAACAGGTCCTACTTTTTTATCAAAAGCGAAATGCAACCTGTTGTCGTTATTCTTCATAGATTCTCTGCTGTGGTGAGCACTCATATACTGTTATAGCAGCAGGAGTGTAGCCTGTTTTCCTGTACTTCATTGTAGCAAAGGTTAGCCTGATTAATACATCTGGCAAATGAGGAAGAACTAGAAACGTGATTGACATACTTAATGGTTAATTATCTCATCGAGTTCCTAACTGAAATACCACAGAAAAAAAGCATCATCTTTTGATTTAGAGCACAGTGCAAAAATGTGTTTGCTCCCTGGTGGTAGACAACATGAATTTCAGTTATAATAGCTATTGTAAAGGGTGAGATGCTGTGATGTGCTTCTCATGAATACTTGCCTTTGCTCGTTTTTATTTTTTATCTTGCAAAACTAACATTGTCAGGATTCTTGCAAGGTCACACAACAGAATGTTGAAAATGCATTTTTTTGAATGCATTTATTGAAATTGTAACATGACAGTAGACCTGCATCATCCAGCCACTTCAGACCACTTTATCCAAAATGTGTGATGTCCTGTTTCCTGTACTGTCACTTTAGCCAGCAGCCACTCATTTAATGTTTCCTCTGAGTATGTGACATGCAGGTTGAAATTACATAAATACTTTACCAGGGAAACATACACCTCTGTGTGTGTGTGTGTGTGTGTGTGTATGTGTATTTTTCCAGTCCCCACAAGGGGAAACACAATTTCATAAAAATCTGTGAATGCAATCAAAAAAACAAAAAATACCAAGAATCTTGTTTGTTTGGTTACTGGTTAAGGTTAGGGGGCTCAGTAGGGGTTGTCATAATTAGGATTAGGGTTATGTTTATAGAAATGAATGGACAGTCCTCACAAAGATATAAATACGCACACGCACGTGTGTGTGTGTGTGTGTGTGGTTTTGTATATACTACCTTGTGGGGACCCAACGTAGAGTGCTCACAAAGATATGAATACATAGACTGCTGTGTGCATATATGTGTGTGTGTGGCTGTCACTGACTCACAGCTCTGCATGAAGTGTGTGTGTGTGTGTGTGTGTGTGTGTGTGTGTGTGTGTGTGTGTGTGTGTGACTCAGGCAAGGTAGGTGGATGGTTGCTGGCGCTGCAGAGGGAACAGTACACAAGCACTCCAGTCACTATCTTCCCCTTGTCCCCTTGCTTATTCTCTGCATCTCTCACTGTTCTCTTCCAAGAAAAACCCACACAGCTTCTCCTTTGCCCTTCAGGTTACCCTCCTATGTCAGACTTGGACATAATGTAGTGGGAGTTGGCAGAATATGTGGGGAGTGGATTAAGCGAGAATGATTTAAGCATGAAAGATAGTGAATGAGACCTTGATTGGCCTGAGTAGGGAATGCGATTTTCTGAAATTTAAATTAAAATATTCTTAGAAGTGTATAAATGTTTTTCTTGCTCACTTACTGCACCCATCTCATATCTGTAGCACAGTGGTGACATAATATGAATGCTGAACAGTGCAATGAGAGATGCTGCATTTTTCTACCCTTGGCTGCTAATCTCATTTAGGACAACTGGAGAAGTGTGTTAATTTTACCGTCTCATTAATCAAACCCAGGAGGTACACACTCAAAAGGCCCTATACATCTGTTATTGCATACAGTTGGCTTGCTATCTAGGTTTTCTTTGGATGGAAAAAGGAGCATATCAGACTCATCTTGAACAGTATTATTTAGTTTTATCTTTTATGAATATGGGTCCCACCAGGAGTCATTAATTTATCATTTGAAATAACATTTTCTTGAAATAAATGCTGCATATTAGTCAGAGTGCTTGCTGCTTTGGGAACTGGTACAGTGGGCCCACACCTCCAGGGTGTTTGATTGCCAGCCTTGCTTTGTGTGTCAGATTTGCACATTTTCGCTGCGTTTGTGTGGGTGTCCTCTTGGTGTTCTGGCATGCTTCCACAGTGCAAGCACATGCAGTTGGGTGACTTTGTGTCCATGAATTTCCCTTAGCATTTACGAGCCCTGAGCAGCAGTCCTCCAGGTGCCTTTATATCCTGGGATAGATTACAGGTTCCTCGTGACCCTCTGATGGATCACCGGGTGGGCTTTTTGCTGTTTAAGGGCCCTGACATGTGGCCTTCCTTGACCTACTATGATCCAGATACACGCAAAATGGGATCCTGCACATGTTAGAACGCAACAAACGCATCAAGCAGCATCCTGAGCGTTTTCAGGACTGCAAAGAAAAGTTTGACTTAGTCATCACGTGTGAGGAGCGGGTCTACGATCAGGTGTTGGAAGGTCAGTCTGTCAGTCTGTCAGTGAACACATTTGCAAACTGTACTGGTATCACAATTTTGCACCCAGTTTAAAGTTCCCGGCTTGGTTTATCATGTAAATGTACGGTTGTCAGTTCGCTTTCTATGTTCCTGTCTATTTCAGACTTGAACTCTCGTGAACAGGAGACCTTCCAGCCAGTGCATGTCATTAACGTGGACATCCAGGATAACCACGAGGAAGCAACCCTGGGTGCCTTTGTCATCTGTGAGCTGTGTCAGTGTGTGAGTGACTCTCCTGACTTTTCCTGTGTTTTAACGTTTGAGAGTCAAACAAATCACTGGCTCTCAGGATTCTGTTTGAACCTGGAAGCGTCAGTCTGTATCTGGGTAACTGCTTGAGTTTAGTCAAAGTGATTGCTTGGTAATGTGTACTTACAGTGCCATTAAAAAGTCAGTACACCCCTTTAAAAAATATCGACAAACGACAAATTTTAGATCTTAATTTCAACAATACTGTTAGAAAAATATGGTAAAGTTGAAGAAGTTACACTTCAGTAGTTTACATTTAGTAATCATATATATATATATATATATATATATATATATATATAAATATATATATAAAATGAACATTCTAATTTTTTGTGAGAAAAGAAACACAGCATTTGAGAAAAAGAACTTCATAAGTGTGAAGCTTGGTGGTGGGAGTTTTCTGCTTTGGGGTGGCTTTGGCACTTCAGGGCCTGAGCAACGTGTCATGATAACATCTACAATGAGTCCAGCATCATTACAGTGCTTGAGGAGAATATGACAGTCTTGGTCCTCACATGATAATGACTCCAAATGTACAAGCAAATCTGCAAAGGAGTGACTCAAATCAAAGGAGTGGGGGGTTATGGAATAAGCAAGTCGAAGTCTGGGCTTTAATCCAGTTGAAGTGGGTGGGGCTAGAGGAGGGCTGTACATGCAGGATGCCCCCCAACATCACACAGTTAGTGGAATCATGCTTAGAGGGATGGGAATAAAATCTACAGGTCAGTGTACAAATCTGAGATGGTTATAATAAATGTTTCTGCCCAAGAGACATTACCAGGTACTAAATGTAAGGATGTACTTAATTTCCTTTTCCCCACAGAGAATTACTTTTCTGTTGAATTTTGTCGAATAATTGATGTCAAAATGTCATTGTTTTGTTAGATTTCACTTATGTCTATCAATACAAAAAGTTTTACTATATACACATATAAATGTTGAAAAAGATAAACTTCTTCAAGTTGTCTTTACTTTTTCTCAGCACTAAGTGAACTTGTAGTTCACTTCAGTTATTCCATAAAGTAGCAATAAAATGTTTTGCTTGACATATGAAAATGTTTTGACTTGTTTTAGGCAAAGCAGGCAGCATTTGCTGAGTGACATGGACTTGCAGTATGAAGGTTGCCATATAATTTTCCAGGACTATATTCTATATTACTCTAATTGAGACATGATGTAATTGCACTTATACTGCATTTTCTTCAGATTTAATATACTTACGCAACACTTGTGAGTGAATCAGAGAACAGTGTCCTGTTTTCGTAAAATAGGATGGATCAAACTCCCACAGTACGCTGTGTTTGTGTGCTAAAAATGTCCATATTCTTGATATATCCTCTATAAAAAGTAGCTGTAACATTAAGGACACTGGCTTCCTTATCTTTACTGAAGAGGGCATCATATTGAGATACACAAAAAGCCACATGCACAACTGTCACATGCACACACCCTCCTGCCTCCGAACAAGCTCACAGCATCACAGTGCATATGATCCAGGTGTATAACTCATTACTTCAAGAAAATCTCCCAATGTGTAAAATGGTGAATTTGAAAATAGCATTGGGTTAACCCAGTGGTTCTCAATCCTGCTCTTGAAGGACCCCCTGCCAAAATGTTTTCATTCCAACCCACACTACATTCAACCTGCCACATTCATTACTAGCCTATTAAGGACTACCTGTGCCTGATTAAGGTAGGGTTGGAATGAAAGCATTCTGCCAGGGGTGTCCTCCGGGAACAGGATTGAGAACCACTGGATTAAACCATAAGATATGCAAAATAATATTCCAGTGTCGGCTGTGTTTGTGACCGTTTCTGACAGATCCAGAATACTGACGACATGGAGAACGAGATGGATGATCTGCTGCAGGAGTTCGAGGAAAAGAGCAATCGATCCTTCCTGCACACCGTCTGTTTCTACTGACAATTGAACTCAAGTAGTGATGCTGTGTCATCCAGCTGAAACTTGTGCAGGAGACACATCAGCCACTTGCTATCACTCGCCTACTAATGCAGAAACCCAATTATATGGACTGTATAACACTGAGGCACTAGCGCCGAGTGCTTCCGTTAACCCTTGTGCTGAAGCAGTAACTCATTGCAGCCAGTGACTGTACTGTACTGTAGCATGAGCACATAGCTACTGGTAACTACACTGCACTGAGATATTAGTATCTCCTTCTGTTGCACCTGCAGTGCCACTGTGTTCGCGCTCACCTGCTTTAAGTCATGCAGATTCGTGGAGCAGCCGTTTGAGGGGTGGGGGAGCAGCACCTTGTTGCCTTGAACTAATTCTGGACACATTTGCTAGGCTTTCTTACGCTGGCAAATATGCCCAGATGATGGCATGATGCCCTACTGTGTCCAGTTTGCCAGCAAGGAGTGCGCTTCCCAGTGTGTCAACCAAGCCAGTGGCGTAGATCTTATCTAGTCGGCTCATCTTGTTCTCACCTCCTGTTGAGTCAAACGCTCATGACAAAAAACATGCTGTAGCTCTAGGAAAAGTGACAGAGTGAGGTGAGGTCCTCTTCTGTGCTGCTGGTTTGTTCATGTGCTTGATCAAGGGAAACGATGACAGACACATAAATGAAACATTATCTATTCATAACTATTTTTATTGCTTTTATCAGACTGACAAGTGTGTCTTTATATGTGCAGGTGTATTGAGATGAGTGCTTGATTCCTTTTTTTGTGTTTGAGTATTAATTAATAAGAATTCAGATCAACAATGAACCATAAAAACCTCAGGGTTAAAACCTCATATATTACAGTTATTTATAAATTGATGTTTACATCTGAGAATCTTGAACTTTACTCAAATGTCGATTTAGCTCCATTAGGTTTTATAAATCAAGCAAAATCTCCAAGTTTGGAGTGCCTGTAAGTGAGACAGTAAATACTTGAAGTGTAGTTTAATATTAAAAAGAGTTAAAGTCTTTGCTATATCATTCTATATTATGCATTGCTTGCCATACTGAATCCACAGTCACAATGCATATTTTGAGATCTGGGCTGTTTGAGTCGTCTGAACACCCAAACCACCTCGCTTCCAGTAATGCTTCCTTTTAACTTTTATCCAATGACTGAGTTGTTTCCTTTTGTTTGGATTGTATTGTCATTAAGTTGGCTTATTGTAAGGTTAAATAGATCACATCCATCAGTCTTTTAACCACTTATCCTGGTCAGAGAAGTGAGAGACCCTGGAGTCTGTCCCAGGCAGCAGAAGAATAAAGCTGGAGTACACTGCACACTGCACACTGCAGTGCACAAACACACACACACCAAATCATGCACTGTGGGCAGTTCAGAAATGCCAGTCAGCTGAACTGCCAGAGCAAGCTGGTGTAAACACAGGGAGAACATGCAAAGTCTAGATGCACAGAGAAGAGGTGGGATTTGAACCTATAGCCGTTAAAATATGAGGCAACAGTTCTGTCCACAAACATTTGATTAATTCAGGGTGCAATGTTGTCATTGGGGCGGCATGGTGGTGCAGTGGTTAGCGCTGTTGCCTCACACCTCTGGGACCCGGGTTCGAGTCTTCGCCTGGGTCACATGTGTGTGGAGTTTGCATGTTCTCCTCGTGTCGTCGTGGGGTTTCCTCCGGGTACTCCGGTTTCCCCCC
>JAODJU010000038.1:4040463-4051518 GCA_026776725.1 Gnathonemus echidnorhynchus
GTTGTTCCCTGCCTCGTGCCCGTTGCTTCCGGGATAGGCTCCGGACCACCCGCGACCCAGTAGGATAAGCGGCTTGGGAAATGGATGGATGGATGTTGTCATTGGTAAAAGATAAAAGAAAGGCTGTTCAGTTTTAGGATGATGTCTGGATGCACCTCTCTGATGACTCACTTAATAGCTATATGTAATATGTCCTTTATATTGATGTAAACCTAGATAAAATCAATTATATATGTGTTATATAAATACTGTAGCATAAGTACTGTACACTGTTGCATAAATGAAGTTAATGTGATCTGACTAATGGTTTTTTATTCTCTTCAGTGCAAGCCATCTATTGGTTAAGCCATGGAAAGATGTGGGCAAACAATTATTGGCTCACGTCCTAGAAAGTTTTAATGCGTCTGTAAGCTGTGGAATTATTTTGCCTAATGAACACGACAGACTTCTGTTTTTTCCACAATATTTTAACATTTGTAAGATATTGATTTCATGCCTAACTATGTTGCAGTTACCAACATCCCCTGAAACATCCACTAAAAATGTCAGCGTCTCTGTGCAGCCGCCTTCTGATTGGCTCATCTTCCAGCCACAAGAGCACAGTCCTGTCCCTCTAAGATGCCGCTAACAGGAAAGTGCATTTCAATAGGAACCACCGCTGGGAGAAAAACACATTTCGAGTTAAAACATGGTATCTCATACGGAGCTTCCATTTCAATTCTCTAATGAAAATACAGTAGAAGTAGCTATGCTTAAGCATGCCTCTTTATTTAAATTACGTTATATATGATTCTCAGTTCTTTCAGTAAGAAACCGTAAGAGAGCTCACGATAATCCAGGTTTCACAATTTGCAACTTAATTTTATCCCACCCTTCCAATACCTTCTTCAAAAGCCATATAGGTCAAACATAAATATAGCCAGCCTATCAGTCCCTTGTGTAACATCCTCTTCCTTACCTTACGAATCACCAAGACATGAGCCCGTAGCCGCATTTTCCATTCAATCTAGTTGCTTGAAACTAAATTACAATACGGGCGACCTGGTTCTCAGTGTTTCTGTATAATCTGAGCGCTCCCTGTGGTTAATTGCCTTTCCTTATGGCTCATGATCCGACTTGGCGATGATAGTTTGGGATCCGTACACAAAGCAAGCCCTGCCCTACGGAATGGCGCAGAATACAAATTTGACCTGCAATGTCACGCACTAAAGAGGGAGAGATCGTGCGTGAGGGGGTAATTCGCCGTTTTTTTTGTGTGCATTACTTTACATCTCAACATTTAGGGGGAAAAACTGGGGCATCCTTCTGTAAGGTATATCGACCTTTGGTACCTCTCAGACACACGGAGAATCGTACGTAGGAACTGGCCACGATGAAGGGAGCGAGGAGATTGGATACGGACATCTATTTCCCCGGGCGATGATGCAAAAGCCGCCGCAGCATCTCCACTGGATTAAGGGGAGGATCCAATTCCAACAAGCCTTCGATCGGACACAGACCCGTTACTGAAATTACAGCATTAATGACAGCTATCAAATGGACAGTAGGATTAGTGTTAACCGAGTGAGAAAACCAGTTAATGAAAGACGCCGATCAGCCGATGATTCAGGGAATTCATTAAGAAAGCAATTGGACAACATTTGAAGGAACAAATACATATTAGGGCAGAGTAGTGGTACCCTTCACTGGGTTTTACCTCCTCCTTCGACCTTGCTCAGATTTGTGAATGGTCACGAAACGGAAAGGAATGCATTTTTTAAAGAAAAATCTTTAAAGAAACATTAACCCAGACCAGCGTCTCAACCTGCATTCTCTTACCGGGGAAACCATTTATTTCAACTTCATCGTAGGATACAATCGCCGCATAGCGAAACCAGGAGAGAGACTTTTGCCTGAGCCGCGGAAATCAGGGCACCTTATGCCGCGAAACATTGCGGTCCTTGCCGGGGAGCCTGGAGGTACCGAGGTATCAGCTGCGGTAAACCTCTATGGAGAGTCGCTGCTTGGGCAGGGTGTTTGATTTGACCGAAATCTTGGACTGAACGTGGGAACGGAGGGAGGAAAAATCAGTTTGGGAAGTTTTAATGCATATGATCACCTCCGCGATGATCTTTATGATTCTGGGGGCTGCAATGGTGATGGTAAGAAGAATTCCTACACTCCCATGCCTCACGCCTTTTATGATATTTTCAAAAGAAGGTGTTAATGTAATTTTTGCCTGGTTCAAATTCTGAAAATACATAAGTGCACATTTTTGGCACAGAAAACTACACGAAGATAAGGATTCTGAGAATGCATGCAGACTAATTGAAGTGTATTTGCAGTATTCATAATACTTAAACGAAGGACATTTTTTTTTCTGGAGCACTTTTTTGGTTTTTTTTAATCATTTGTGGATTTTTATAGATATCTATGTGATTTATCTCCCGTGAACCGCTTTTTCAGGTCGTATGGGGGTTGCTGTTGTCGGAATACTGCTTGCTTTGCCCCAATTGACTCAAATGGTTCTTTGCAGGCGATAGCGTGTTTAATGGACATGAACGCGCTACTGGATCGCTTTCACAACTATATCTTACCGCATTTACGAGGAGAGGACCGCGTCTGTCATTGCAACTGTGGAAGGTAAAATTGCCCCATAATAACTAAAGTAACACATTTTATTTGCTCGACGTCTCAGAAAAAGAATATTACATAATGTCAAATAAATTAGAGACGTTGTTGATGTCGTTGGAGGATGACTGACTTCTTTGCCTAGCCCAATCAATCCAGCACTCGTAATGGACAGCAGCGCTTACTGTGTTCGGCCTGGTCAGTTGTATTTAAGAGCACGCATATTGCTGTAACAACCAGGAAAAATACCTGGGGGCCCCATACAAGTTGAAGTCCTGGGCTACAGCCCAGGTTAGCCCATGCTTAAGTCCGGCCTTGATTGCAGATGATTGAGGCCCATAATAAGTGAATAGCATTCACTGATTCTACTAATTTGCTCCTTCATATGTTGGTATAAATGCTTATTGTGGGACTTACTGCATTTATGGATGCATATATATGTGGCACTAAATTTTGGGCTTTCAATCAAGGTCCAAATCCTCTGTATATGAGGTACGAGAAAAAGGAGAGAGTGGTTGACTGGATTCCCAGTTCCAAACTTAATGTGATTTAAAAGACCGGTATTGGTATGTTGGATTTCATGAAGAAGATTAAACACTTGAATTGTGAGATGGGACTATTAGGTAAATCTTTCTCTCATATATATAAATGAAGTGTGTAGTTGGAAGTGATTGTTGTGCAACAGTAAAACAGGGTTTTATTTGTGAATACAAGGTGTTATAAATGTAGAACGATACAAAATATAGACCAAAACTGATGGTGTTTTTATCAGTCCTCGAGTTATGACGTAATAATGCTATTTTTGCTCTAAAAAGTGAACTAGAATTCAGTCATCAAATGCAATAGGTTTTAGGATTGGGATTTTAGCTGATGTTGCTCTGCAAATATTATTGTGTTTAATGTTTGTTCAGTTAATTTTAAAAGTTGTATGGTACATGATATACTACAGGAATGTCGGTAGAGCTATTTGTGTCTGATGTCCCTACTTCACATCTGTCCCATGTGGCAGAGTGTCATGCTGCTATTGTTTATATTACAGAGTGCATGCAGTGTGTGCATGCAGTGTGTGCATTCAAACAGGTTATCAACACAATTACAGCATCAGTAGTTGCAATGAAAATGTAGAGTTTTACATGTAAAGAGTATGTGTACCTTCCATCTATAGTGTACCTTCTGAATATTGTTTGGTTGTTTTCTGTTACTCAATGTTTTATACTCATCTCATTTAAGCTATTTAAGCCTGGAGTAATTTATTAATCCCTGACATGTCTTGTATAAATATATGTCATATTGATAAACTTTATCATTGATATTGTCATTTTCAATATCAAAGGTAAAATAATCTATCCATATTCCATACCAGCCATCCTGAACAGGATTGCAGTGAGAGAGCACCCTGGACAGGATACCAGACCATTACAGAACATGGAGAGATGCCGTTTTGTCTGCCAGACAAAACTGTGCGCGCGCGCGCACACACACACACACACAGCACTAGGGGCATGTGTCAGTAGCCAAGGCCAGGAGATGCCTCTGTGATGTAATTACAGATCTACTGAAGATACGAAGGGAAACATAAAACTCCCTTCATGCTGACATCCTGCCTTCAAACACCTGAAAGGGTTGTGGTCAGGAAGGTGGTAAAAAGTGAAGGGGTGCATCTATACATGAAAATACAGGTCCAATTAACATGTACAGACAACGGAATCAAACCATTAATGGCAAGCTCATCATTTTTAACTTTGAGACTTTTTTTTTGTTAACGTCACCCTCCTTCATCTCCCCTGTGCTGCCTCTAGCCGTCATCTTGTTTCCTAGCGCGGTGTCCGTTTATCTTGCACTTGTGTTATGCAGCTGGGGTCAGTCGACCATCTCGACTCTGTTAGGTCCAGCTGGCTCAGCTGATAAAGACTGCTCCAATCGCCACTCTTACACTTGTGGCCAACACTGCATGGCATCACCTCTTCAGCTGTTTTCATATATTATGAAAAACATCTCTCCCATCATTGCCTTCTTGCAGGCATCACGTTCACTATGTGATTCCTTATGATGGGGACCAGTCTCTGGTGGACTCATCCGAGAACTACTTTGTGAGCGAGAGTGTGACCAAGCAGGAGATGGACCTGATGTTGGGCTTGCTGTTGGGCTTCTGCATCAGCTGGCTGCTGCTCTGGCTGGATGGGGCTCTGCACTGTGCCATGCGGGCCTGGAGGAGCAGTGGACCGTACGGTAAGTATGGTGGGGGATCGGACCACCGTCAGAGGTGTGGGATGAGTAGGAGCAGGTCTGCGATGCTCCTTGGAGGAGGCAACATGAGGAGGACAAGAGAGTCAATGGAACTCAAAGTGCAGAAGGTGTCAGTGGGTGTAGGGAGCTGACTAGGGCTGCAGAACTAAGTCATGTTTTGTAAGTGTGGGATAGTCATTCAAAGTCATTCATAGTCATAGTCAAAAAGTCACTTCTGTTAATGACTCTCATATTAACTCGACAAGATATAGAAACAGAGTCTCCTGATGTGTCTAAGATATGAAGCTCTTATGTGAAAATGTGTATCTTTTCTTCTCTATGACAGCTTTGTGTCTTTAAAATATTCCTGACATTAAACGAATTAGTGGACAATCACCACATAGGTTTTGTCTGCGTGCAAGGAAAGTGAAAATTTGCCTGATATAACTTCAAATGCGCAAAGCTTGGCAATTTCATGGATGCTGCAAATGTCGGTTTGCAGAGCTTGATAATACCTGAATGTGGGCTGTGAAATAGCAAAGCCAACTGGCAGTAGTGAGCAAACATGGACAGATGCTAAGTTACAGGGAGCTGGGGTGGAGTCCGATGGCAGCTGAGAGGAACGCGAATAGGTGGTATGTATAGCAGACGTTACTTCAGTGCTAGATGTTATTTGTTGTTGGTGGGAAATGATAGACAGCTAGAGAGTTTGTGGCCTATGGCTAAAGCATGCTGGACTGTCGTCCATAAAGAAAAACCCGTAGATTTATTATAGGTGTTCTACTCTGCACACACAAAGATGCACTGCTGTTCTGTTACTCATTAATGCTGTGTCAGCTTTTTGGGGATGCCCTGCTAGAGATGGATGTGACTCTGCTTTGCCAGAATCTGTTTTACAGGCATTTGGTATCATTAGATTGGTGGAGCGGCCTGCTAAACATGCAGAGCCGTTTCAGGCAAGGATCTCAAACTAGTATTATTAACTGGGTTGTGATCATATACTAGAGGTACATTTTCCTACAAGTTAATCTTCAGGTTCCTAGAACGTTTGATGCTACTGACGGGTCATAGTCCCTATAGAAGTGGGGAGTGTGTGACAGAGAGGGAACACGGAGGAGAGACACACACTCCATACAGATGACACACACACACGCACAAACACTCTTACTCCTGCGCTTTCTGTCTTTCTGAGCTATAAATAGCCGAGTGAGGAGCAGCAGCTGGTGAGAGAGAGCCAGAGACATGAAAGTCTTCCCTTCCACACTCAGGCTCGCGCATTTACACTCTGCATCAAGGATTACGAAACGGCATCCTTGCCTTTGTTTTCAGCTCGATATTCCTCTTGCTCCTTCATCCTCCATGTAGCTTCCTTCATATTCCCCCTACATCAGCCATCTGCTGAGCTCATTCCTAATTCAGACCAGGCTTTACTTGCCCACTGAATGAGGCAACATCCATCAAACTGGCAAAATAAAGGATGCAGTAACAGGAATGAATGGAGGAAGCTATATTCAGGCTCACTTGGCACTCCTCAAACACAATTGCCTTCCAAACATCATGACAGTCACGGAATCCAAGCCACCGTCCTCCATGAAAACACCTCCGTCTTACAGCATGTCTGTATCCCACAGATCTGGGATGTGACGCCCCTTTCAATTGCATTTCTCGATTTCTTTACCTTTTTGTTGTGCTTCTGTGGTTCTTGTAGTCCAGACTCCCAGATTTTACTAAAATTGACCTAATTTCTCTTAATTTGAAAATGATGTTTTCACAGTGCTTTGAAATTTTCTTTTAAACGTGATTTACACTATTGAATATTCATTGACTTTTACATGCGCTCTACTACCATTCCCTGGATAAACTGATACCAAGTTAATACCTGAGAAATGAACAAGAGAATAATATAATAATAATACAAATAACAGCATCATTTAATTGTGGTCACACATGCACATACACATACATGTTAAGCTTTGCCTAATGAAAATGCTACTGAGAAGATCAGTCTGCAGAAAAATGGACAGTGGAACCCATCCGTTACCTGATGTTTTCACTCTTTTCATTATTGTCCATATTTCTCACTGGCCTTTCCTCTCTCTAATGTGCCCTGAAACTCCTCAGATGGACCTTCTTGGACATGGATCCCGCGGTTCTGCAATCTCCGTGAGCTGCGTAGGGGTGCAGAGTTGGGCCAGCCAGAGGACTCCAGTGGGAACATGGTGCACATCAAACAGAAGCTCTATCACAACGGGCACCCAAGCCCCCGCCATCTGTAACTGCCAGGCTTCCCCATCTCTGAGGAGTTACTTCTCAAGCCCTTGACAGGAACTGCCGAAGCCTCAGACCAACTTGGACACTTTTTGACAGCCTGGATGACGGCAGAAGCTTTTCAAATGACTTTTTGTCACACAGGCTTACCTTACAGTACGTCTGTCCATCGTACTTGGAATGAGCTTGTTTTTTTAACATTTTTTCAAAGAGGGGTCTTCTGTAAATACATTGTTCGTGCCTGATGTTTAAAAGTGTGCTCATATTAGCATACTAGAGGGGAAGTTTTATACATTGGGCAGAGAAAGTGGAGTACTGGAGGAATGTTTCTGGGGTCATTTTAAGAAAATGTGCCATGGTGGACTGTTGCAGACAGGAAAAAGGTGAGAAGAAAGGGTTAAGGGACAGGGGAACATGTGGGGAAATGTATGTGAAATGAAAGAAATAGACCACAGGGAAAATCAAAATGAAATAAGAGATTGTTGTGTATAGTGTAAATAATTAGGTTTGCTATATTGTGACTGAATGAATTTATTTAATTTTATTTGTATGTATTGTGGGGGTTGAGTGTGGTACACAGAGTTTTCTGCATCAATTAAGCATTAATTCATATAGAAAGCAAAGGAAGTCGGGGGGCATGTATTTTGGTTTTTCCCCACTGTGGTCACAGCCCCATTGCAGAATGCTCTGAAATATTCACATCATACCAGCAAACGGCTAATCAGCCAATCTCATACCTTCCTCTTTTGTCCAGACATTGCTGTTGTGAGGATAAAATGTTTGTTTTATTAAAAGTGCAGATGAAGCACATTGATGTGACTGTCGGTGTTTTAAGGTATCGCTCTTTGGGCTGAGATTTTAATCCCTTGCCTTTTAGCAGGGAGGCATGGTTGCCTCGGGTTCTGTGTGGAGTTTGCGTAGGTTCCTGCTGCAGTCTGAGGACGTGTGCCTTACAGCTGGAGGATCCCGTGGAGAACCATGTTCAAAATGTCAAAGAATGTCCTAGATGTTTCAGGTTCTTTGGTGGAAGCACAGGGGCAGAAGCCCTCACCTGAGGAGCATCATTCAGATGGACATCAGCTCTCTTCAGATGGACAGAGGGCAAAGTCATACTTCTGTATTGTGGTGCTAGAAAGTTTGTGAACCCTCTGTGACCAAACTTTCACGTAAGTCCCAAAATTAGATAAAAAGAACCCAATTAAACAAATGACACAAACATTACGTTTGTTCCTTTATTTATTGAGGGAAATGATCCAATGTTACATATATGTGTGAAGAAGCATGTGAACCTCTGGGATTATCAATTCATTTGAAGTGGAAATTAGAGTCAGGTGTTTCAGTCTCTGGGAGTATAATAAGGTGTGAGTGTGGGAGGCCCAGCCTTATTTAAAGCCAATCAGGTGTGAGTGTGGGAGGCCCAGCCTTATTTAAAGCCAATCAGGTGTGAGTGTGGGAGGCCCAGCCTTATTTAAAGCCAATCAGGTATGTGTGGGAGGCCCAGCCTTTTTTTAAAGCCAATCAGGTGTGAGTGGGGGAGGCCCAGCCTTATTTAAAGCCAATCAGGTATGAGTGTGGGAGGCCCAGCCTTTTTTTAAAGCCAATCAGGTGTGAGTGTGGGAGGCCCAGCCTTTTTTTAAAGCCAATCAGGTGTGAGTGTGGGAGGCCCAGCCTTATTTAAAGCCAATCACTTGTGAGTGTGGGAGGCCTGGTCATATTAAAAGAACATAAATCTGAGTCTTCTCTCAGAGATCAAAGTTTGATTTTCACAAGTGAGGTCTGTGGATTTGTGTCATGGCTTGATCAATGGAGATTTCTGAGGACCTCAGAAAAAATTCTTGATGGTCACCAGGCTGGAAAAGGTTATAAAACCATTTCTAAAGAGTTTGGATTCCATAAGTTCTCAGGCAGATTGTGTACAAATAGAGAATATTCAATACCAGTAACATCTAAGGCTAATGTCAATGTTCATGAGCCCACCATCAGGAGAACATTAAACGGCAATGGTGTGCATAGCAGGGCTGCAAGGAGAAAGTCACCACTCTCCAAGAAGAACATTGCTATCCATCTGATGTTTGCTAAAAGTTACATGGATTTGGCTTTGGATAAACTTTTTGTTTAGCGAAAAGCAAACACTGCATTCCAGCATAAGAACCTTATTCCATCTGTGAAACATGGCGGTGGCAGTATCATGGTGTGGGCCTGCTTTGCTGCTTCTGGCTCAGGATGGCTTGCAGTCATTAATGGAATAATGAATACTGAATGGGACCAGCAAGTTCTACAAGAAAATATCAGGGTATGCATTCCTGAACTGAATATCAGGAGAAAGTCAGTCATGAGGCAAGACAACAACTCTAAACATGCCAGTCATTCTACCAAAAAACAGTTAAAGCAGAGGAAAGTTTATGTTCTGGGAGTCAAAATCCTGACATTAAACCTATAAAAGTGTTGCAGAAGGAGCTGAAGTGAGCAGTTCATGCGAGGAGGCTCACCAATGTCCTGAGTGAAGCTGCTCTGTAAGGAGGAATGGGCTACGATTCCTCCAGTGCGATGTGCAGGACTGGAATCATTTCAGTAAAAGGGGAAGCATGTGGCTCAGTGAGCTGAGCCTCTGTGTCTGTAATCAGAAGGCTGCCAGTTCAAGCCCAGCCTTGGCGCATCTATGGGCCCTTCAGCAAGGTCCTTAATCTCCAGCTGCCCGGGCAACACTACAGGTGGCTGCACCTCACTGCCATGCTTGGTGTCACTTACAGAGAGCAAGATGGGGGAGGTGAAAAGAGAATCTCCCCACAGGGGTCAATAAAGCATAATCATTTCATTTCAAAGTTATTGCTGAACAATGGGGTCACATCAGTTACTGACAGTAAAGGGTCACATTCCTTTTCCACACACACATATATATGTAACACTGGATTCTTTTCCTCAACAAATAAAGCAACAAGAAAAACATTTTATGTCGTGTGCGGCAGTTTTCATGTATTTGAGCATCAGTATCTGTGATCAGAAGGTCACCAGTTCAAGCCTGATGTCGGCAGAATATTCAAATGTGATATGTGTCATGGAGAGCAAGATGGGGAAGACGAAAAGAGAATCTCCCTACAGGGGAAATGTCATTATTCTTATTGTTTAAATGGGTTCTCTTTATCAAGTTTTAGGACTTCCATGAAAATTTGATCAAGTGGGTCATCTAAATATAGAATTCGCAGCATCCAGTGGTACAAAATAAAGGTCTTTAGGACTGGGGTGCAGAGACTGTAAAGAAGACAAATGCAAGATATGAGGGAAAGAGGAAAAGGAGAAAAATAGCTAATAAATATAATTAATAGACATGCACTAGCCCACAGGGAAGCTGGGAGGACTGACACAGTACTACAGATTTGGTGGAGACTTTAGAAGTCTTGATTAAAAATGTGAATAAAAAATAAATGAACTAATACAACAGATGTGACACAGATGTAGGAAAATATGCAGTGTTGGGCAGTGACCACTGGAGGGTGGGGGATTCCAGCTGCATTCCCTATCCATTGTAGGGTCTTGCAGTCAGAGATGTTGCAATTCCCAGACCAGACAGTGATGCAGCAGGTCAGGACACCCTCAGAGGTTCCTCTGTAGAACATGGGGGAGGATGGGGGAAGGTAGATTTGCCCTCTTCAGTCACTGAAGAAAATAGAGACGCTGCTGTGCCTTCTTGGCTAAGGAGGAGGTGTTGAGGGTCCAGGTGAGGCCAGCTGTCGCGTGTATTCCAAGGAATGTGGTTCTCCTGACCAACTCCACTGCAGAACCCTCAGTGTGCGTGGACCTTCCTGAAGACAACCATCATCTCTTTTGTTTTATCCTGGGGAAAAAAAGATATACAGTGGTACCTCGGTTTTCGAATTCACTAGAACTCGAATTTCTTGAAAGTCGAACAAACCAGTTTGACCTAGAACTCAATCTGAATATCAGAAGTCGAAC
>JAODJU010000038.1:4077571-4095398 GCA_026776725.1 Gnathonemus echidnorhynchus
CTCCCCTACCTCCTCCCTCTGCTTATTTTGGGCTGAAAAAGGCTTACAGCGCAGACCTCCAGCTCTGAGCTCCAACTTGTTCAGCTCCAGCCGCCGTTGTGATCTGTGTATAACTGGCAGGAGCCAGCGGGACGGGTCTCCGGGCTGGGGCCGCGTGAGGGAAGGGGGGCCGCGTGAGGGAAGGGGGGCCTAGGGGCTTCACTCAGCCTGCCTTCATCTAAACGCAGTCAGAATCCAGCTCAAGCCCTCCTACGCACACGTGCGCACTTGTGCACACCATGCTATAGGCACACAGACAGAGCGAGTGAAGGGAAAGGCCCATCAGAGCTGCGGCATCTGGGTACGCAGCCAAGCAGAGGGACGCGGACGGCTGGGAGCACAGGTAAGGGGGGCGGGCGGGCTGTGTGTGTGTGTGTGTGTGTGTGTGTGTGTGTGTGTGTGTGTGTGTGTGTGTGTGTGTGTGTGAGAGAGAGAGAGCAAGCAAGCAAAAAAAGGAATGAATGAATGGGGTTTAACGTGAAAGTACCCCTGGCAATTTACATTTTTTTATGTTTTATACATTATAGGCCTATTTGCCTTTTATTTAATGTCTCGCTGCAACTTAAGACTTGTTGTACCATATAATTATAAAGCAGACGTATAAGCACAACACTATACTGAATCTTAATTTTGAAATACGCCGTTCTGGAGAACGTTAAAGAGAGGCTTGAGACTTGAGAGAGGCTATGAAGGACATAAATATGGATATTCAGTACAGATACTTAAAAGGAGTGAAACAAGGCGAGTGACCGCTGTAGAGTGCGGTAGGAGAGGCGGGCTTTTGCGGCTATACGCTCCCGAGGTAAATCCAGGTGTTACACCAGCGATTATTGCTGCCCTCGAGAGTCGCTTATTATCGTTGAATTTAATTTAATCGATTTGGGGCGAACCAGTTATTCAGAAGACCTGAAGCCTGTAACTCTTTCCTAAAGGTAAGTGGTTTAAACTATTTACACTTACTGATCTGTATAAAACCTGCAATACTGGTTTATAAGCAGACGCAACCGTATGTGCTGGTTTTACTATAGCTATCCCAATCGGACTCCGATTACTTGAAATAAAAATTAACCGGTCAAATTAGTTAACCTTCAGGCGACGCTTTTGTACAGTATTTGGAATTATAAAAGAAATCGACGCAGTTAGAAACTATGACAATATTACAATATGCCTGAAATAGACGTCTGTTGACACAAGAGCGATTACCCCAAATTCTTAACAGGTGAAAAAAACTGCCCGAAGAAAAATGGCTCGTCTTTTAAAATTAATTTACAATGACGTGACACCCAGAAGTAAGCCGTCGAGAGTGGTAATATGGTCACAGTGTGTTGTAGGGGATACTGAACGCGGAAATCCGGCTGTCGGTAAAAGATAAACCGGACTAAGCGAGACACTCATCAGTAATTAAAATTATATGCTCCGTATCGCAGTTAAGTCTGGTTAAGAAACCATCAAGGCGCATCAAGTTGCATTTAAATTAGTACTTGTAAACTGAGCAAATCGAAATGTAATTATTTGGAAACTATATATTTGTGTTGTCCTGCGTTCTGCATCGTTTTTACAAGTCCGATGCAAATAAACCCTGCCATAAAACGGAATTACACAGAAAAGTATACCTGAATAACAATAACAGCGACAATAACAACTATTTACGAGATAAATATACACGTAAATTGAATTGTGAAGATACCCGAACAGGGAGTTAAATGAAAACGCAGCGTTACTTTTTAGGTATAATATAACATAAAAAATTTAAGCAGTCAGAAAAATACAATTTACAGTAATATTTCAGTGCTCTTAGAGAGCTATATGTCACAGCACAAAATTTGATGGAAAAAGTATCAGTCAGAATATACCGTCAGTCACGAAAACAGTTGGACTTAGGCCATTATGTTTTGAATGAATGCTGCCAACAATTATGCTGTATCATTAAATAAGTCTGTCACAGTCATTTAATTCTCTTGTTGATCACATTTGATGAAACACCAATACCGTTTCCGTGTAATCAGCATGGCAGTTCTTGATTGCTATTCTTATAAATCTATAAAACAGGTACTGAGGACACACACCCTGCAGTGTATGTGGGGGAAACAAAAGCATGGTAAACCAACCGGTGTGTGTACATAGCGCGTGTTTGCCTGGGGTTGCACGCCCAGCAGCGACATACTGCTGGGAGCACATATCCCTTTATGTCGCTTAGGCAGTTACACATTCTTTTGAATCGTCACTGCCACAGGAGTTCTATTCATCCATTATGAAGATGGAGAATTTACACAGGTGAGGCTGAATTGGTGACATGTCGGTTTTGCACGTAGTTTAACGCTGTTAGCTGTTAGTCATTAGCTCTTGCTTCGTTGATGTTGTGTAATCCTAGCATGTGCCCTAATAACTTGAAGGGACTGAACAATTATTTTTGATTTGCAGGTAACAGTCAGCCATTACTGGCCGGGTCTGGTGACCCCTGCCACTGCACCATCTCCAATATGGTGTGTTCCCTGCCGACCTCATCATAAAAAAACATGGTTCAGTCCTTGGGTCATTTTCACTGCGTTGCCATGCTGATGGCATTCAAAGCAATACATACACAAGCATTCTGAGATGCAGTGTTTTATGGAACAAAGTGTGCAATCCATCATTTAAAGGAATTGTCTTCATCACTTTAACACTGATTTTGAGTGAACTAGAATTCAGGTACCAGACAAGCAAAGAAAAAAATAACAATAAAAACTAAATGTCAGTTTTATAATTTTCAAATTGAGGTGTTCTTATCTAGTTAATTCCTGTTTATTGTTATAGCAGCATGCTATGAGCAGTGTGTAGTGTGTTAGCTGGATTTTTCTTTGTATAAGTATTGATAGCTGGGTTTTTAGTGTTCTCCATGCCTTCTTTGTAGACCAGCAACCTTTGCTGATGACCTCCTGTGTTTCTCCCCCAGGATGTGCAGGGTTACCGGCTTGTGCCTTGGCGCGTGTGGCTGTGCCGCGTGTTTGCCGTGCTGTCGGTGGGCCTGCTGCTCTTACTCTTCCACTGGCGCCCCCGTCTGGCCGTGTTAGGCCGCTGTAACCTCTGTCCCCTGGCTCTGGCTGATACTCTACTCGTAAGGGTGAGATTGGACTTCCGGGACCGCTGAACATTAGCATCTGACTTGATTTCTGTAGTTCGGAAATGGGAGCATTAAAAAGTTATTCAGTTCTTTCTTACTCTGTATTTTATAATTGCTGTGGTAAACACAGCCAGTCTTATTGGCCCAAACTTTATTTTATACATTATGAAAAACTTAAGGAATGTTTTGGTCCACCAGTCAAACAGAGTACAACAGTGTTTATACAAGATGAATTGTGATAAACTCTGTTAGACTGAAGCGACTGAAAGACCTTGGACAGTGGAGAAAGTTGCAGAACCGGTTCAGTGTCAAGTTTGCCTTCCCTGCACTCCTACTAGCAGAAATATGAGAGCTCTATCCTGCATTGTCAGCTTCATTGTATCCATGACCAGCTAGCCTGTAGTGTCAAGTAATTTGTGTTTGCATCTACTTTTTAAGTATTTAATAATTTTGTCTTGCCAGCTTGTTTTGTATTGAATTTGCAAATGCAGCAGCTCTACACCTTTATCGTCTCTTCCTGTTACAAGCACAGGGATTTCTGGATAAGCTAATGGATTAGAGACTGAAAAATGAAGATGGTTTTGTGCCTTTGGAATGTGACTTGGATTGTTCCTCTGCTTACTGTCCTATGCCATCACCCCCCCCCCCTCCCCGCCCCAGAATGCCCATGGGCAGAGCTTCATTGTAGAGGTACAGATACTGGAGATGGATGATGGCAGGTAAGCCCAGCAAGGAACAGTGTGTGCCCAGATCTGATTAGCTGTGTGGTTGCTTTGGGTATGAGGCGTACTCAGGCGGGTGCATGTCCCCCCTCCAGTGCGGAACACCCGGCCAGTGATGTTGAGGAATTTGACTGGAGGGATACAGTGCACCTTCACAACGAGCAGGTCAGGGAGCTGTTTTTGGATATGGGTTGGGGGGCTGTATGAGTGCAGTCAGTCATGAATTCCTCTTTATACCATGTTGTTTTTTTTTTTTTTGTTTCTTTAGAAAGCATCCCTTCGCTACTTTATATTTGAGGGGATTCGTTACATTTGGATGACGAAGAAGGGTGCCTTCTGTCCTGTAAGGTAGGATTCGCGGTGGGGGGGCACGTTGAAGGACTTCAAGAAAGTCTTGAAAGTTTTAAAACAGTGGTTCTCAACTGGCCTAGTCTGCGGATCCATATTGTTCCTCAGCCATTTAAGTTGCTACCCTAAGTGTTTTGTTTGTTTGTTTCACCAAAAATGGTGACAGTGGGGTCATCAGATTTCTGGGATGGAATTTTGCATCATTTGCCACCACAAAAGCCAGACATCACAAAAGATGTGTATGTTTTTTAAGCACACGATCCCTGACCCAACGAAAATGGTTTTGCAACCCAAAAGTAGAGAACCACTGTTTTAATACATCACCAAGATCGCTAAATAATGTTCATGCATTAAAAGGGGGCAGAAGTCTCAAAGTGTCCTCCTTTCACAGTGTCCTCAGTGAGGACTGGACTTCCGCTGACATATACCGCCAGCAGGGGGGGCTGAGCCGCCACGAACAGAGCTCCAGGTGAACGGGCACTTCTTCCTTATACAGATGGTCACACAATTATATGTCCAGTCATGCACCTACAGATGTACATTTGCACCTCTACATTCATCTGCCTGCTCCCTCTGTGCTCACGCTTAAATGTGTCCTGTCCTACATCCGGTTGCAGGAGAAAGGTGTATGGGCCAAACCTCATAGATGTTCCTGTGAAGTCCTGTGCTCGGCTGCTGGTGGAGGAGGTGCTGGATTCCATCCATGTGTCTGTTTCTGTGTACTGAATCCCCTTGGTTCTGGTAGTCCAGCTGACCCTCACTTCCTCCCCTTCAGGTCCTCAATCCCTTCTACCTGTTCCAGATCTTCAGTATCATCTTATGGATGAGTGACAACTACTTCTACTATGCAGGCTGCATCCTTGTCATCTCACTTATTTCTATAGCCATCTCCCTGTATGAAATTCGTAAGGTGAGGATGGAGCAGGAGCAAGTGTGATCTTTCATATTTTCTTGTGAGTTTACAATGCTGGGTTCCGGGTGGGTCTGGATCTCAAACAGTATGGGGCAAAATGCAGGGGAGCACATAAAACATGGTGACAGCCAAACGGAGAGATACTCATACACTACGCGTAATTTAGAGGCTTGTGTTCTCCCAACTGCACGTCTTTGGACAGTGGGAAGAAGCTGGGGTACTTGGACAAGGCCCACATAGCATGGGGAGGAGAAACAAACAAACACAGCAGGGATGGGGTTCAAATCTCCCATGGAGTAGACTTGAGGCAACAGTGTTACCCTCTTGGTCACCATGCCAGCTTATATGAACTCCAATATACAGTCAGTCACCATGCCAGCCTAATGAACTCCCATATACAGTCAGTCATCATGCCAGCTTATATGAACTCCCATATACAGTCAGTCATCATGCCAGCTTATATGAACTCCCATATATAGTCAGTCATCATGCCAGCCTAATGAACTCCCATATACAGTCAGTCATCATGCCAGCTTATATGAACTCCCATATACAGTCAGTCACCATGCCAGCCTAATGAACTCCCATATACAGTCAGTCACCATGCCAGCCTAATGAAATCTCATACACACTGTCACCATGCCTGGCTAAAATCTCATTGTTTTAGTATAAAGGTCATCTGTGCATCATATCAATTTATGCAGATTGGCATACAAAAATAGTTTCTTTGTTGCATGCCTTTTTGAGTCACTTAAGGATAGGAATATTTGTTGTGACACTAGTGAAATGTGTGTGATTAGTCACATGAGAGGGACAGCTGACTGGTGGGCTGCCTGTGTTTCAGCAAAGCAAGACCCTGCGCAGAATGGCCCACCTGGTAGTCAGTGTGACAGTCCGCAGGGACACTGGCGGTGAGTGTCATCCTGGCCCTACGTGTCATTACCCCCATCCTGATCCTGGCCCTACGTGTCATTACCCCCATCCTGATCCTGGCCCTACGTGTCATTACCCCCATCCTGATCCTGCATGGAGCTCAAACTCGCTCATCTGTCTCCCTTTTACCGGCAGAGGAGGAGAGCGTGAGCTCTGTGGACCTGGTGCCTGGGGACTGTGTGCTGATACCTCCAGAGGGCCTGCTCATGCCCTGTGACGCCGCCCTGCTGGTTGGGGAGTGCATGATCAATGAGAGCATGCTCACTGGTGAGGCACAGACTGTTTGTCTATAATTAATAAGCTTTTTATGTCATATATTTTGCTGTGCATTTTGATATTTATTTAATAATTTTTCTTATTCTTTTGTTTTAACGAACAATTTTTTTGTTAAATTTCAAAAATCGAATAGTTTTATATATTAGGCAGTAATTTTCTAAGACTTATAATGGAAGCAAGTGAATAATTACTAATATAACTAGAGGTGAAGCAGTTCTTTGTGCTGATTACAAAAATGTGCCCATGGTTTAATATGCTTCTGAAATATTACATTTACTTTTTAAATGATACTACTCTGTTTGACCTTTTTACATTTAGTCATGATTTTTGTAGTTGTTTTACCTAGAGTGTTTACCTAGAGCTTAGTTTTACGTGTTTATTATACAGATATTTAACCTTCCAGCTCCAGTCCCATCTTAAAGGGGCCCTATGATCCTCATTTTACTAGAATAGGTTTACATGCTTTGATGTTCCAAAAACATAATTTTTCTTATGCTGTCCATCTCTATTCACCCTCTGTCTGAAATGCTATGTTAAAGCCCCACCCCTGATGAGCCCAGTGTGCTCTGATTGGTCAGCTTTCCCGATTGGTCAGCTTGCCCTACACATTCCGCCCCTGTCTTGCAGTCTGCAGACAGATCCTTGCAGGTAGGCGGCCAATAAGGGTTGTGTTACAAGATGACCTCACCATGTCACGGAAGTAAGGGTTGGAATTCCAACGAGGTGTTTTAGGCAGATTAGAGAAGAGGGGTTTCTGTGGTAAGAGTTACTATGTTTGGCATGTAGTTTGGTTCTTATGACTTATGACTCAGACCATTTACTTGCACAATAACTGTATAACACACTAAAGGAAAGGGGAAGACCAGAAAAGCATAATATGGCCCCTTATTTTGGAAAATGTAGCAGGCCTGCTGTCTCACTGCAACCCCACCATTCTTTCAGGTGAAAGCGTGCCTGTGATGAAAACTCCCCTTCCGTTCAGTGCAGGCAAATACAGTCCTGACTCTCAGCGCAGACATACCCTGTTCTGTGGTACACAAGTTATCCAGGCCAGGGGGGGCCGCCAGGAGGGGAGAGGAGGTCTTGCTGTGGTCACACGCACAGGTAAGATGGTGGCATATCTACGGTACAGACAGGTTTTATGCATACCCAGGAATTCTGTTTGTGAACGTTAACCTGGCCTCTTGTTGATTTTTAAAATTTAGTATCTTGGTGCCACTTTACAATAAGTCTACCCATATAAAGGGTTTATGAATGGTTTATAATCTGGTTATTAATTAGTTTGTAACACTTTGTAAATTATTAATAGACAATTATAAACAAGTTATAACACAGTTTTCACTTTATTGATGAGTTACTACCATTTACAAGTGGCAAAAGGGAGCCTTATTATAAAGTGGTACCAGTATCTTTTATATGGAATGACAGAGCCTCTTATTGCTTTTAGTACCATAAAAGTTAAAATTACGGTAACTGTTATGTTTTTCTCATGAAATTGAGGTTAAAAATGAGACTGACAGTTAGCAGGTATAGTTGCTGCCTCCTGAGGTTGTAGCTTCAAGCAGTAGAGTTTCAGTAGCATTTTGGTGGTGTTGCTGTCAAAGTCCAGTCTTGTGACCTCGCTAACAGTTGATATGTTTTGATTACTAGCATGGGCTTTCTACCACAAACATACTTTTGAGGTGAACAATTGTATGTTTATATGTGGGTGATCATACACGTTTGAATGCATGTTGAAATGTCTAGTTTTGCATTGCCATTCCTTCCATGGTTAGTCGAAGAAGCTGAATGGATGCGTCGATGTAACATTAATGTTCACATTATAATGTTTCTGTAGTCCGCTGCATGGAGGACAGGTTGAGTTGCAAAAGGTGATTAGTGACCCATGCTGGCATATCAGAAAGGCATGATTCAATATGTGAGAGCACCTGTTAGTCAGCACTGAAGTGAGGTTTTGCTGAGTGTCGCAGGTTCCAGGCATGTGAGAACAGATGAAAAAATGCAGACCGACCTGTTAAACTTTGCCGCATAAGCTTAGCGGAATATATGGGAAGCCCTCCCCAGTGTAGCTGATAGGACATCGAATCAGCTCTGAGCCGTGCCTGTGAATCACAGCTTCAGTGAGGGTGACAGATTTTCAAAGCTCTTTCCCATTACAGCTTATGTGGGTGTGTGATTTATCACTTTGCCTTTTAGGGTTTTTCACAGCTAAGGGTGACCTGATCAGCTCCATACTTTTCCCTCAGCCAATAAACTTCCGCTTCTACCAGGATTCCATGAAGTTCCTGCTCATCCTTGGCACGCTGGGTAAATTTCTGTTCTCATTGAGCGTAGCCATCCATCTACGCAGTGGTGCCATCTGTTTGTATACTACTTTAGGTCTTGCAAATGAATTAATTACTCCTGCTATTTAGTTTCTAATGCTAATAGTTTTTATTTGTGACATCACTGTAGAGCTTCTTTGTCCATCAATACCCCTTGTTTTATGTCACAGCTCTGATAGGCACAATCTACAGCATCGTGATCCTACGCATGAGCATGGTGAGCCTAACACTACTGAATTTTACACTAAACATATTGTTAAGTAAGGCCTACTGATAGCCCTGTGGCTGATAACTGGAGATACCCTGAGCCACATGGGGGGAACATGCAGACTTCATGCCTACAAACCAAGGGTGGGATGCAAACACGTACCATTCCATTGGTAGATTCTGTAATTTAAATGCATGCTTCCTGCTGAAGGATGTGGCTGTGAGATACCTTCCTGGGCCTAAAGCACTATGTTAGTTACGGTGGAGGTGTTTTCTGCACTGAGATCCAAAATGTTGCCCTCAGTAGTGCCAGGGGTGCAGTTTTTATTTTACAGGCAGTCCCCAGGTTAAGAACGTCCAACTTATGGACGGACTCATACTTACAAAGGGACTGCCATAAAGCCTGTTCTATTAAAAATTTGAGGTAAATACAATGGTCCGTATTAATGAACGCACTAACTTCAGCGATTTGTCAACTTGAGGTATGGTACAGTACCGTATGTAGCTACTTATTACTGAATAATAATAATAATAATTTTATTTATTTATTTATTTATTTATTTTATCTGATCTGTCAGTTGTGAACTATATCAAACAGGTGTTAATTGACCAGTAGCTCCCTAAAACATGCAAGACCAGTGAGTCTGAGACTTGAAACCGCACAACATTCCTATAAGCATTAACTTACAGCAGTAAGATGTGTTCAGCTGCATCTTAACACACTAATTCATACCTATCTGGACCTCTGGCTCCAGACTCCCTGGGTGGAGCTGGTGATCCGGGCCCTGGACATCGTCACCATCGTGGTGCCACCCGCTCTGCCTGCTGCCATGACGACAGGCACCATCTACGCACAGCGACGCCTCAAGCATCACGGCGTGTTCTGCATCAGTCCACCCCGTATCAATGTCTGTGGCAAGATATCGCTCTGCTGCTTTGATAAGGTGAGCAGGCGGCCAGCCAGTAGGCCTCAGGGAGGCGTGGCGTCCGACTTGCTCAGAAGCTGCTTTGCCGGGGCAGTAGATAACACAGACATCATAGCCCTTTGTTCCTGTGCTTTACCCTCAACACCTTCCCTGCCCGCAGACAGGCACGCTGACGGAGGACGGTCTTGACGTGTGGGGTGTCCTGGAGGGTGGTGAGCAAGGCTTTGCAGAGCTGGTGCCAGACCCCCGCATGCTGCCCCAGGGTCCCATGCTTTCGGCCTTGGCGTCCTGCCACTCTGTGGCACTGCTGGGGCCCCAGTCATTCGGAGACCCCCTGGAGCTCAAGATGATCGAGTCCACAGGCTGGGTGAGTGCCAGTGGTGACTGTTATGTCCTCGGCTGTGTGATATACTTAGGCCATTGCAATGTTTCATGTTACAGACCAGGGGGGTATTCCACGGAAGTAGCTAAAGAAAGCCAGACTTTCCCAAAAAAGTCAGATGGAAAATAACTCTCTATTTTTAACTAACTATCTCTAAACTTAGCCTCATGTCGTTCCACTAATGCAGTTCAGCTTTAACTAATCAAAGCTCATACAAGACAGACTTGCATAGTCTGACTTAGTGTGCACATCCACGATATTTAAGAAGCCCAAATGAATGGATGAACGATAGATCAATCAAATGAGTCAGAAAGTGGGTAAAATGAGAGTGTTTTTTTTTTCCACTGCAGAACAAACACTGCTGATGGAGCTATATGAAAAATATAAAGGTGTAATCGTTAAAAAAAGGCAATACTGTGGCCATAAATACATCCAGGGAGTTGGCTTGGCAAAGAATTGCAGACAGACTAAATGCATGTAAATTTCACAAGTACCTGGTACAGTGGCACGGTGGCACGGGGGTTATGCTCTCGCCTTACACCGTGAAAGTTCGTGGTTCGATCCCCAAAACCAATGGGATAATCTTCTGGGTTACGTTCACGTCTCATTCTTTCTGTATTATTTCATCTCCGTAAAATACTTTCAATCGCATCCATGTGAAATGTTCTGCACAAATAACCGTATGTTGTCTTTGCTTTTTACTAATAAACTTTCAAAGTAGGCAGTGACTAAACAAAATCTAAAAATATCTTTCTGTTCATATTATTTAAACAGATTTTTTTTTCAGTTTCAGTCATTGCATTTCCTGTTTGACCTTTGTAATATGGGTATGCTTTTATTTTAATTATTTTGGAATTAATTGGAATGCTGCGATGTGATTTTTATAGGCTTTATTATATGTATTACATGACATGAGTAGTGAGAACGCAGAATTTTGTCTGGCAGAACGATCTTTTGGGAATCTTTTCCCACACAGTTGACGTTCTTTGAGACAATGCTTTATCTAAGCAAGACTGTTAACCTGGTCTGGAGCAGACTTGTTCACTCGCCTGAGTTACCATGGTAGCTCAGCGGAGATTCATTTAAGACACGTTGATGGAACGGAACTCCCACCTAAATGAGACAGACTTTCCCTTAATCCTGCTTCGTGGAATACCCCCCAGGACTGCTTACTGACTCACTATGAACAAACAACAATTGATCTTCATGGTGGGAAAACTTTGGGGGATGCACTGGGTCAGCAACAATGCTCAGATAGGCTGTGGCATTCAAGCAATGATCGAGTGGTATCGATGGGCTCAAAGCGTGCCAAGAAAACATTGCCCACACCATTATACCACAATGACACAAGACAGGGTGGGTGTGTGGTGTCATGTTGCTAATGCTAAATTCTGATCTACCATCTGCATACCTCAGCAGAAATCAAGACACATTTTTCCAGTCTTAAACTGTCCATTTTCGTGAGCCTGTGCCCACTGTTGCATCAGCTTTCTGTTTTTGGCTGACAGGAATGGAACCTGACATGGTCTTCTGCTATTGTAGCCCATACATGTCAAGGGTTAAGGGTCTTGCTCAAGGACCCACAGAAATGCTGAGGCTGGGTTTGAACCAGTGACCTTCCGATTACAGGCACACAGGCTTAGCCCACTGAGCCACACGCTGGAATCCTAGAGACTGTTGTGCGTGAAAATCCCAGGAGATCAACAGTTACAGAAATACTCAAACCAGCTTGTGTGGCAACAACAACAGTTCCATGAGATCACATTTTTTACTGATTCTGGAATTTGATGTGAACATTAAGTGAAGCTCCTGACCTGTATCTGCATGGTTTTATGCATTGCACTCCTCCACATGATTATCTGATTAGATAATTGTATAAGTAAGCAGGTGTACAGTTAATCCAAATGGAGTACTCAGTGAGTATAGGTGACTGTATTTAGGTTTGTTTCAATGGTATTTAGTGTTGGAAAATAATAAAGATGGCATAAGGTGAAGGGGATCTGTGCAAGAGGCCCTTATAAAATCAAATGGTGCCTGCTGCGTGGACCACACTCTTCAGTCACACACATTCACCATGTGCATCGTCTTCCCTTGACTTCTAGCATGTGCCTAATGGTTATTTTGGTGTCTTCAGAAAATAGAGGAGCCCGTGGAGGATGGACAAATCGCAGAGATTGTGGGGGAGTTTGGGAGCTTTCGTGTCCTGGCAGTGATGAGACCACCGGCATCCGAGTTGCAGCCTCATGGCATTGTGGGTAATCTCCAAAGGGGTGGCTGGGAGTTTGGCCCATCTTCAAGGAAAGTTGGGATGTATTCACACTAGGCGATCTGTACCGTGCCCAAGCACGTTTGACCTTCGAAGTCCAGTGGATCTGTACCAAGCCTGGGCACTATATGCATCACCATGCCCGTGTCTGCTTGAAGAGGTGGGCCAGAGCAGGGTACAGTTGGCCTCAAGCACAGTACGCATCTAGTGTAATCGCTAACTGTGCTCAGGTATGGAACACAGACATGACATCAATGATCAACACAAAAATTGACACTGTGATGGTGAAAGTGTGCTCATGTCCCAAGCATTAAGTACAATGTGAGCACAGACTGACAGAGGAGTGAGGAGGAGGGCCAGTTAGTCAGTCAGCTCGGGCATGGTACATGGCAACTGGGCTTAGTGTGAGTATGCCCTTAGACATGAAGGGAAGGCTGAGGAATGCTAATACCAAGTGTGACCTATGAGGAGGAATTTTCTTCTTGGGGATTGGTTTACCAGTGGAAACAGTGGCAGCATTTATTGTCTCTGAATTTTTGTATTTTCTGGACAGGAAAATACAGTTTTGTGACTGGTCCACCACCACTGTTACCTTAGACACTCGTTAGCAATAACTCAAAAAGTATTTGACAGTGTTTGACAGATCTTTGCCCACCCCTACTGCAAAATCTGGAAATCTTCCCAAAAAAATCAAACGCACGATCACGATCCATTGCGATCTGAATTGCGATCTTTCTTCCCAATTTTGAAGTGTACTTTCAAGAATATTCAGACACAAACAGGCCAAAGGACTGCTCTGTTAGCACCATTTAAAACATAATATTGCATTAAAGATACTGTTTTTGAAATTGGCATTAAATCTGAGTTAAAGTTTATTTGAAATATTAAACAAAGTTATGTCTGATTCTTCCTTTTAAGGTAACTGAATAGATTTGTCGTAATACCCCTGGAATTGCTGACCACTGCCCGTAAAATTTATCAATAACTTTGCTTTGAGAAATATCTGACTGCGCTAAGCCGCCCCACTACCACATTATGATGTTGAATCCTTTTTTGACACTAGCTTGTCATCTGCCATGCCAGTAGCTCACATTGAATTGTGTTTTTTCAAATATGTCATGCATGAAAGAGACCCTGTGATAGAGACACTTGATATAATTTGGCCAATTACCACAGCCATCTAGTAGGAACTAATTCTGTTGGTTTGTGAACATAGCACAGATCCACATTATTACTGGCCATGGAAATTTTATGTGAAGTTTGGAAAACTTATATGGAGAAGATAAAAGGTCACGATTTATACCATTTACATGAAAAGTACATTTTAAATCATAGGATGGCCCATTCCTACTTTGCAGGCACATTTATATGGGTGAAGATCTGTAAGTAATCCATTTTTGAAGCGAACAGGAAGGCTGCCCCAGACTCTTGATCTTTTTAGCGCAACTCAAAAGGTATTTCTCAAACTTCACATTAACTTTATATAGGAGAAGGTTTGGAACTTTTTTCATCTTGAGAGAAATCACACATTTTTTTTGTTGTGACACATGAAAGGGCAGCCACGGATGCAGATCTGGTGAACCAGATTACACTGAGACACAATCACACAAAGATGGGCTTTTAATGAAGATTTTTTTGGAGAGGTGGGGGGGTGTGAGAGCAGTAGAGATTAGATGGGAAGGGGCCCTCGGGGGAATATGTCATTATTCTGACAGCATCTAGTTTTTATTTTTGTCCTCAGAATTTTATTTTGTATGATTATACATGCATTGGTCAAATGGCTCATTTTGTTCTTTATGTCAGTCCATCAGTGAGCCAGTGGCCATCCTGCGAAGATTTCCATTCTCATCCACCCTACAGAGGATGAGTGTGGTTACTGTGGGGCCAGGAGGACACGGTGCCCTCGCGTTCCTCAAAGGAGCTCCTGAAATGGTGGCCATCCTTTGCCTGCAGGAGAGCGGTGAGTGGTTACAGTCCAGTAGGTGGCCGGTGCACGTCGTTCTGAATAAAGGTATCTGCTGAATAGTAAAATGAAAATTTAGCCCGAAAGATAGATAAGAGATAAATTTCTAACAGTCAGAGATCTGTGTAAAAATAAACTGGGCTTATGCATTCTTTTTGCGTATGGTTAAAGCAGACAAGTTTTTAAATCTCCTTTGTTTTTTGGCAGTACCTGCTACATTTTCTGACACTTTGAGTCATTTCGCAAATGATGGGTTCAGGGTCCTGGCCCTGGCCTATAAACCACTTGATGAAACGCTGTGCTTGAAGACTATTGAGAGGTCAGTTAGTATTAAATAGTCCTAAAATTCAGTGTTTATCACACATTTTATAATTGTACTGTGTAGAGCAGGGAGACATTCAACTGCAGTCGTGTTCCACAGGGAAGCCGTAGAAAGCTCAATGAAGTTCTTGGGTCTGCTGGTGATGAAGAACGTGGTGAAGCCAGAAACGCCAGGTGTCATCACCATTCTGAGGAACGCCCAGCTTCGAACTGTCATGGTCACAGGTGAGAGTGGGCGAGAACTGGGGCTGCTTTTCAGATGCTCTGTTTGACACGCTTTGTCTCCATCTCTGTACATACGTCAGCATGTGTGCAATCCGCTAAACCCTTTCTAATAGTGCCACACTTGAATCTCCAAAGGTGACAACATCCTGACTGCTGTGAATGTGGCCCGGACTTGTGGCATGGTACCATCAGATGACAGAGTCATTTTTGTACAAGCGAACCCCCCTGGTGCCAGTTCACTGGCAACGCTACGATTTCACATGGGGGAAAACAGCACTGAGACTCCGCAAGTTGGCTTTGCGCAGGTAATAGCGCATTACTAACTGCATTATGCCAAATCTCCAGTACAGATCACTTCAGCTTACTCATGATTTGTAAATTAATAAGCATCAAAGACTAAGCACTGTTGCATTAAACACATATAACTGTACCTTACAGATGTATCAGCACTGGTAAGAAGTGAGAAGTCAAAATGGTAATAATGTACTAATAATTATTGCTTGCAACTTTCATTGTGTTACCAGTGAAAATGAGTGTTTGTCTAACCCATATAAATGGAATTTACTAGGGATGGCCATTTCAGGCAAAATTGCTAGTCAAATTTGGCCAGTCATTATTCAAATAGTATTTGATAAGCCCCACCCCATCCAGAGAACTTTGTGCGGAGTTCAGATCAAAACACTTATTTTTTGTCATATAAAATGATGTTACTTGTTGCTGCAAATAGATAATCTGAAACATTAAAAAGTAGGTTGAATACATTAAATTGAAACTGAAATTAAACTCTCATAAACTCTCAAATTAGCTCAAGTGCAGTAGCATACAATAACGCTTAATAGCCTGTGCCTTGGGCAGTTGCAGCAAATGGTGATTTATTTATTTTTAACAATCCTAACAGTAATCTCTGGATTATAGGCTACTCAATTTATTTCCTTATAAAATGAGACATCATTTGGAGTGTTTAGCCTTGAAACTAGGGCTAAATGGTATAGGAGAAAAAAAAATCACATTTGAAATATTTGCAATTAAATATTACGATATTTATAAAACAAAAAAAGGACTTGTAATATGAAAATAAAGCAAAATAAAACATCATTTACTGTGAAAGCGAATCAGTAGTTCATTCTGGTTAACTCAGTAAAAAGTCTGGACTGGCAAACTGACAATACACTCTTCTGTGAAATTTTATTATTAAAATTTTAAATAACATTAATTTCAAGGGCATTTTTACAACAGCCATGATAATCTAAATGTACGTAGAAAATTAACAGCAGCAGCAGCATAATCAGATTCCGTTACACTTGTTCCCGCGAGTCGTGCCAACTAACACAAAGCAGTGCAGACAAATCGCTTGCTTTTCCTCAATATCCTCTCTATGAATCCAGCATATTTCTATACAAGGAAAGACAAACAATCATTGTTTGTTTGCTTGTTCACCTCACTCGTTTTAAACATTTTTATCACAAACACACCACATTATGAGTGAGGCAGGGCAAAAAAGATAGATTGGCTTGGAGAGCGGATGCAGAGCTCATGCTCAAACAGTGGAGGAAAGTTTCTTAACGAATAAATTGCAAAATTACAGAGAACGGATGAATCACAACTAATTATATTACTGCTGAATCATTTTTAAAATGACTCATTGATTATTCAATTTTAAGATTTTTAAATTATTTTATACGCTTTCTTGATATATTTGAATGTTCAATAATGACTTATCCCTTGAATTTACCATGCATTCACGTTATATGAAATGCACACCTCACTCCCAGAGCAGAGGAGGGATTTTAAACCCCAGTCCTGGAATTGGCACCAATGTGCCACTAATCTTCTCACACAATCCATTGAAAGCAACTTGATGAAGCCTGTATTTCCATTCATAGAGTCTCTACCAAGGAAGTTCTGGGTATCACCTGGCCATCAATGGCAAGTCTTTCTCTGCCCTTTGTGACCACTTTCCTGAACACCTACCCAAGGTAACATTCAGCAACATCTGTGAGGCCTTTATATATAGTACTGTGCAAAAGTCTTAAGCAGTCAAAGAAAATGTCTAAATGATCTTCATGTTGGTTTAAAACTGTTGATGTCTATCAAAGGGTGTCCGCATAATTAGCCATTTGAAAACCTCTCCCAATGTCACCCCAGTATTTGCAGCAACCATCCAATATGTCCATCTATTTTTTGACTCGACCACTAGCAAACCTTGTAGGCTAATCAATACCTCACTGAGTTATTTAACTAAGTAAATTAATTAAGAGAACTGGTTGTGAAATGTAACGAATACATGGAATGGCTGAGATGCCCCAGAGGAGAGGTTTGGGAAACAAACGGTGTTCATCTAGCCATCAGTAACTTGGGGAATAGAAGAAATTCCTGTTAGCTTTGCATACATTAGATTGTGCTACTTTCTGAGCAAATATATACTTACTACCCAGATAAATAGCTTTAAACATTTCCTCTGACTGCCTAAGACTTTTGCCTTCTCTGCTGGCTTCGCCCCCGTACACACAGGTGCTGATGAGAGGCACGGTGTATGCGCGTATGTCTCCAGAGCAGAAGACTCGGCTGGTCACTGAGCTGCAGAAACTCAAGTGAGTGAATGAGGGAGGGAGAGAGGGAGGGAGGGGTAGGACAAAGAATGAAAGAAAGGGGAGGAGGAGAAAATGCATGAAGTATCTCCATGGGGCCCTTGAGTAAGGCCCTTTGCCTCAAGACATGCTCCAGGTACGCCAGATAAATGGCTTGACCTTGCACTTGGACCCCAAGCTTTGCTTTCACCTGCGTGTAATAGGGGTGTAAATTACAAGTTTTGCCACGATACGATTCAGTTTTAATTTTGCAGGGCAGCGATTTGATATCTGGTGATACAGTGGAAACTGCTT
>JAODJU010000038.1:4102668-4116808 GCA_026776725.1 Gnathonemus echidnorhynchus
GGGGGCTAGTGGGGGACATCCTCACCCAGGGCAGAGAGGAAACACTGTATCCCCTCGTGCCCCCAAATATTCAGCCTCCGTGGCCTAGATGACCTACAGCTCATGCCCCCCCCACTCCACCTCCCCCACCCCCAGGGCGGGACAGCGTGTTCTATCTGCGTTGGCGAAGGCCCTGCGTGCCCCCAGGGCTGACAGCTTGGTGGACAGCCAGATTGTTGGGGCGGGAGTCTTCTGGGAACTGGGGTGTGTTCATTCTTACAGGCCTGCTGGGTGAGAGAGGAAGACGACAGTCAGCTGGTGTACACCAGCCAACGGATGCATCTACAGCCCGCATGCCTCTGCTTGTCTCTACATTCACCCATCCATATAAAAAAAGGCCCATTACACTCGAAACATTTGGAAACGAAAACTCCACTGCAGCACCATCCACACAATATTAACCAGAATTCTATTTTTACAGTACCAGCTCCCTAAGCGGGGCAGTGATTATCCTCATCACATATCCCACGGGACATAATGCATGGGTCATTCATTACTGTGCACTCCAATTCAGTTACACGATGAAAATTTACAGGCAGGGTTATGGAGCAAACATGTGGACCACACTCCACAGGGACACTTCACTAATGAACGATAAAACACCACTTTGACATTTAATATTTATGCAGAATATCTATGGACATTCAGACCGAACCTCAAAATGGAAGTTATAGAACTGTGCAAAATACGTGTTCAGTGCCTCATTCCAATCAACAAAAGAGAAGTCAGGCTTTTCTTCAAACCTTCAAAGATGTTGTTAGGCCACGGAAAACAGTTAAATGGCTTTCCAACAAAATAATAACTGAACACAGGGCCCCACTTACAAGAAAAAATTGGGACACTGACTCAGACTTACTAAACATTTTAAACTAGCTGTTCTAAAATCACACCTCTTCCCAACCATTATGTTTCTTCTGCATCAAAACCACCAGGATCGACCTGTATGAGGATCCTGTAATCAACTGAAGACTGTAGTATTTTAACTTTTATTTTACACAATGATAAAATGAGAATTAAACGTTTGCCTGTGATTAACCATTTATTTCTGATTCTCTGTATTTTAAGGCCTGACGGGATTGTTCAAAGCACCCATGAAAAAAATTAAGCATAACCATCAATCCTACAGATTACAGTGGAACCTTGGGACATGAACTTAATGCGTTCCAGAAAGCTGCTCGAATTGCAATTTGGTCGATGTCCAAGTCGAATTTCAACATAAGACATAATGTAAATGAGTTTAATTTGTTTCTGACCCCCAAATGATTGTGTATTTAAACATACCTACCTAACTAGCTAATGATAAAAAGCTTTAACAATCAATATAAAACTAATACACACATGAAAAAGCACACATACAAAAACAATGAACATGAAATAAACAACACTCTCATACTCCAAAGCGAGAGCAGACACACGTGCACCACCTTCAAGTTTCGCTATAAGTTGTAGTTACTCTCACTACTTTCCTCTTTGGTTCGCTACTATCACTGCTCACTTTCTTAAGGGCCATGATTACTGTATCACTAAATGTACTGTAGATAAAGCACAAAAAAAAAATCACAGCAAACACAGGAACACAGTTTTTGCGGCCCAGAGGTACCGTGAGACAGAGCGATTCATAGGCATCAGCGTCCCAGTAGGTCCGTTTGCCTTTGTGTCAGCCCATCAGAGATGCGGGTTTTAACAGGTCTGTTTTGTTTTGTTCTGTTCTGTTCCGAGTTTTCAGTCAAGTTGCCGCTAGATTTTTCTTGACCAACCCATTCGAGGTCCAAATTCATAGAGTTAAATGCGTTTCGACCCATAAAAGTTTTAGCAGGAACAGTTCCAAGATTTTGGTCGAGGTAGAAGTCGAACACAATTCAATAGACCCCTTGTCCGAGTTGGTCGAGTTAAGAGGCATTGGAGTTCCAAGGTTCTACTGTATCCTGATTCGGAGCACTTGGAACCTACCCCAAGCAGCACAGGGCACAAGGCTGGGGACTCCCTGGAACTGATGGCTGTCCATTACGGCACACAAACGGTCACGCAAACGATCATACACCATAGGGATGCTATGACTATGCAAATACTATTATTATTTGGAGCTTTCACAGCTGTTAGCTGTTAATCCACCCCCACGTAATCAGTACAGGTTCACTGACAGAAAACCTGCCGGTACCCTTCAGATGGGAGGAGCTCTCTCCCTGTAGAAAATACAGACAAGCTATGGTTCCCACTGTATAACTCACAGAAAACTCCAGGCTGAGTGGTACCTGTAACGGGTCAGCCTAGGATTGGGCTGTGACAGAATGCGTGTAGTTACATCCAAGAGACCATGAGAATGTTACTCCTCTGTGAGTTTTAGTTAGAGAGGTCCGACATACACAATGAAATGGAAAACTGAATTTGAATGTGGATTACACCAAAACAACAAACAAAAACTCACATCCAGATTAACGTGACAACTATCTACCTTTTGTAAAAAAAAAAAAAAAAGGGTAAAAAAAATTTACATTGCGATATTGTGATAATTATTTTAAAAAAATTTTTTTTAAAAGAGTTGAAATTTTATCCGAAATAAGCTACAGGCATTTAGAACTTCTTACTGTCTACCAATAGAGTCTGTCTAATAAGCTGACAAATCACTTGCTTTTGCTTAATAGTGTCTCTGTAGAATCCAGAATATTTCCATGCAGTAGGAGACAAATGTCTTTTGGTGACCAGTTTTTGTTCATTTTTCTCCTTCTCACTCATTGCTGTTAAATTTCTCACAAGTGTGCCATATAGTCTACGAGTGGGTCCAACAGCAAGAAGGAGAATGATAATAATTGTCTTGAGAGCATGCAGAACTCATACAAAGCAGTCAGGGGTAAACATTACACTGACTTATAAACAAATACTAGATAATCTTGAAAAGGAACAACCATCAAAATAGCAAAGCTTGCCAAGTTTTGTTTCTTATGACAGAGTACAAATGTTTTAGCATAAATTATAAACGGTTTCAACCCAAATGATTGTCAAGATCCTTGTGATGTGAAAATTGCAAACTGCATGTGCATAAAATGCTGTAGACACACATGCTTTAATCACACAGTGATAAAGTTTTAAAATCCAATATAGACCAATTACCTGCCACCTTTTCAAGCTTTCTCCTGGTAGAAGTGTCTCTGTGTTGAGAGTATAGACTACTGTGGGGCTGAGGTCTTTACCTGACTGCATTTGGGCTGTCCTGAGGGCTCTCATCAGGACTGGCACTGCCCAGGATTCGCCTACGGGCCTCTGCATACTCTGCCTCCCTCTGTGCCAGGGACTTCACCTGAGGGAGGGGTCGGGGGGGCCCGGCAGGGGGGTGCAGCGAACCGTTGCTGGAAGGTCGCTTCAAGATGCGGATCTGGGGCTGCGGTGCTGCAGGCAGGACGCCGTCCTGGATCATGACGGCTGTGGTCTTAAGGGGACAGTGGCCAGAACCGCTGTCCAAAATTCTGCTGGAGCAAACATAGGTGTCACTGGGTTAGTTAAAATTGCTCTTATATAAGGGTTGACTAAGCACCAAAAACTAACAGTACTACAAAAACCAGTTAACCATTCTAAGACATGGTTTGACCCTAGAATGACACTGTGTTACACAATTTCCTCCACCCTACAACCAGTTATACCTCAATGCAGCTCTTCAGTATTTACAGCCCGTAAAAATAATCAAACAAAATATTCCAAAGTGAAACTACATGGCATCTTTATTTCCATCCTATTTATGTCTCAGCCCATACATATACAGACATAATCCACAGACAAGACATACCTGGGATCACTTTAGACAGACAGCAATTAAGATCATTCTTAATGACACCCACCTATGTTTTTGGTTTATCCTCAATTTCTCCCCCCGTCTCTGCATTTCCTGCATTCGGGGAAAAGGAGAAAAGGTACACAGGGTAAACCTTTGCCAGAAATCCAAATAAATCAAAACAGAGAGAATGCAAGAAATTTAAGTGATTAAGAAAGGATTTGGTTAGTGGGTTATCTATTGCATAAAGTAATTTCGAGTAAAATCAGATATAAAACACAGACAGACAGACAGACGGATAGATAGATAGACAGATAGATAGCTAGACAAATAGATAGATACACACAGAGCCTGAACACCACACACTGAACTGTGTATAACAAACTGTGTTTCAGCAGATCAGAGCAGTGTGTTTATGGCTAGGGTTGCTGTACTTGTCATTAATTTAAATTTAATTAAAATATTTAACCCTACAATATATCTTCATAAAATGTAGGGAAAAGCTTTGCTTGTTTGCTTTGCAGTAGGGATTCCCTAGTCGTGCGTGTCTAGACAAATATCGTGTACAATGAGCCAAAAAGCACTTTTTAATATCCAGGATAAAATTAAATGAATAACAAGAGACAATTCATACGTAATATTCTTTCATTTCTTTGCTCCTCGGTGTACATCTGTATCACTATATGAATGCCTGCAAAAATCAGCCAAGTATCCAACGCTTGCTAATTAACACAAAAAGCCTTACGTTCATTATTCTGCGGTCAAATAAATCATATCAACAACAATAAACTTTATAAAGCTGGTTGAGAGAAAAAAGTGGTTTCGACTTCGGGGATAATGAAAGGAGAACTGTTAGACAAGTTAAATTTAGATAACCTTGCCGCGGTAGCCCATGTGCTACACAAGACAGGAGTTTGAGACCGGCTTCACTTCATTGTTTTTTTTTTTTTTTCGAAGAACATACACACACGACATTCTTTTACTTGAGGAATCACTCGCTAAATACTGTCAAAACCTTCAGGTATCGCTTTTAAAGTAAAAATTGTACGAACAATGCCTTCCTCGCGCTGTAGTAATCACCGTCCTGCCCCTTTAAGTGTCGGCCGACTTCCTCGCGCCGCACCTCGCTACGTCCCCACGTCTAATGCAGCACGGGCGCCTCGATGGCTGAAATGCTTTCCCAGGGTATTCCCTAAGTCTCCGAGAGTTTGTAAATAGCGAGTACCCACTACAGTCCTGTCTCTTACCCCTCCCTCTGCCGGATCTTCCCAGCTATCTGAGATCTCATCATCCATATTCCGACCGCCCGGACGCAGAGACCCCCAGTGCTCTGGCAGCACGCAGCCACGCGTACTCTTCTTCTGGCGAACTGCTAGCATGAAGATCAGCTGGAGTAATACTGCTACCTACTGTACTGGAGGGGAAACTGAATCATGAGTCACAGTTGGTAAGTACCTTAAATTCTGCGCCAGCATGACGGTTCACATTCCCAGGGTCAAGGATTCTAATCCCACCTCCATCCTATGTGTGGAGTTTGCATGTTTTCTGCAAATTGCACAGGTTTCCTCCCGCTATGCAAAGGTATGCGGTAACCTAACTGGCAACTCTATTGTACGGTGTACCGTGTGTGTGTGTGTATGTGTGTGTGCCACGAAGGGTGTTCTCTCGCCTTGTGCCTATGATGGGCATTGCACATCAAGAAGATGTAAAATGAGAATTGAGGAATAATGTAAAGTGCATTAAAGTGCCATGTTAGCGGTTAGGGGTCCTCATTTAGCATTCAGGCAGCCTAAGACTTATTTCGAGTCTCTCCATTTTGCCCATCAGACTGCAGTTTTACCTCCCAGACCGCAGCAGAGAGAAAAGGCCGTTGTTGTGGTGGATTTAATTATTTATTTTTCTTAGCTTTATTTTATTGCGCCTGTAGCGCCTCCTGTAGGTAACTTGGGAGTAAACACCTGAACGAACCGCCCTGTGTAGGTACAGCTCTGGGGCTTAGCGCAGCTCCTAGACCAGGTGAGCGTGTTCCCAGTGGCAGGGAGCAGGGGGCTAAGGGCCTTGCTCGAAAACCTGCAGATGTGCCCAGTATACAATATACATAGCAAATAAAATAACACAAGTAATGGTCATGAATTTAGTTATTGAAGAGAAATATTTGAAAGAATTCCAATCATTTACCCTGGTCAGGGTACACCTTGTACAGGATGCCAGTATGTTCTGATGATGATGATCTTTCATCCAGAATGGTTTACATTTGCAGTAAGCCAAAGTTTGCTTTCCACCCACAGGTTAATTTGATTCATTCTGGTTTATTTGGGCAACCAGTTGGTCCAGGGATTAAACTGCATGGTCATGCAACATCCAGGGAGTATATGGCTGTTTTTAGAAGCAGGTGCTGGCAATGGTGCAAACTCTGTTCCCTCATGCTGTTCCCATATTCTAAGATAATTATTCCCCCTGGCACACTGCTAAATTAATTTAACTGTGTTCATAGGATGAAGTCAGACTCTTTCCCTGGTCTCCCCAGTCCCCAGATATAAAGAATCTCTGCACCTTTTCCTCTTACAGAATGGTCTAATATCCCACTCAGAACTTAACAGCATTCCAAGAACAATTGAGCTGTGAAAAAAGGGTTGACCTACTCCTTATTAAGCCCTTCGTATTGGTATATTGTTAGGTGTTTCTACTAGGACCCAAATATATAAAAATATATATAAATATGATAATTTAAGCACATCCTATTTTTATGCTGATATAAATTGTATATCCAATAGGAACTATTCATTGATGTTTTAACTTCCTTGAAACTTTGAAAGCCTGCAAAAACTTATTTGATCAATTAAACAATTTCCATATTGCTTATTATTTTTTGTCAGAGTAGCAGCATATCTATGTTTTTGATCTTATTTGATATTGTAACACTGTATAATGGAATTATATTAATGCAATGCCATTTCTGGGGGTGGCACAGTGAGAATAGCTCTTCATACATCCAGAGATATGGGGTTTTGTTGCACCTCAGCTCTGGTCAGTGTATGGCCTCTTTTTTCCATTACATGCCTCTCATTTGTCGAAAGAAATGCTGCTCTGTTGAACAGATGTCTTTAAAAAATTGCCCTCCTTGTACAATTTTGTGTGAAATCCTTGTGATGCACTGGATTGTCTTCCAGGGTAGTGTTTCCCAACCTAATCCTATGGGACCCCGAGACAGCCCACGTTTTTGCTCCCTCCCAGCTCTGTATCAGACAGTCTATAGGAGCTGAGAGGGATCAAAAATGTGCACTGTCTGGGGGTACCCAAGAACTGGATTGGACAATCTTTGTTTTAGGGTTTACTCTGCCTTTTTCTGGGATAAGCTTGAGGATCACCAATAACCTGAAATGGTCTCTGAAGTGTTTCACGGAATATATTTGCAAGAACAATTAGTTGGAACATGCAGTTCAGTTGCTTATTGGCTATGTTTAGCTGCTGATGTAATAAATACTAGATAGCATATAAATACTGATACTGCACCAAGCTTCAATATGATCTACAGTAATATGATCACAAGAGTCATTGCACTTTAAACAATTTATTCTATTTTCTAATAACTTTTTATCTTTACTTTTATATAATTTTTATATATTTCTGGGTTTTTTATGTTGTTAATTTACATTCCTGTTTACGTATTTGGTTGTATTTATATTTGGTTATCCTTCTACCCTGTATTATTGCACAGTCTGGAGTAGCACAATTTTATTTCACTGCTGGTGTACCACTACACTGATGCATGTCACAAATAAAAATCTTCAATCTTGAGTCAGTGAATCTTTCCATCTAGGAATAGCTTTGTATCACTTCTGTGAGATGGGGGAACAGCACTGCTATTGGCTGAATCAATTTAGCCAGAAGATAGCTTGGTGCTTGTCTCTGTTGGATCTGGCATTGCAAGTGGCTTACCTGGAGTTCTTTAACAACCTGCTTAAGTGGGTCTGAAATCTTTTTTTAATCCATTGCAATATACATTAACCTAGATGAAAAACTCTGATATTTATTAAAATGCATTTCGTTTGTGTTATGCATAAGCACTTTATGGTCATTGGCAGAAATTCAACGAGTAAATTTAAAGTGACAATAATTAACCACTATATGACAGAGGGTGAATGTATATTTTTGCGTATTTTGTTCACTACTGTCTTTTCATATTTTCTTTTGAAAATTGTTAGATACCAGTTAAACATAGAGAATCCCATTGAACTTGCAGTAGAGTCTTCGTCGCAAATAGACCACATAGGGCTCGCTCCCAAAATTTTTCCTCGCTTCGTCCCTCTGTACGTGCGCGCTCCCGTGGCCGACCCGGAATGGTGATGCTGCCGACGAGGAAGATGGCGTCCGTGTGGATACTAATGAGCGCTTGCTAGCACTGAGAAAGTGATTGTAGGTGAAATACGGCAAGATGGGTAAATGTTATTAAATGCGGACATAACAGTTTGAGGCCAGGGGAAAATTACGGGAAAGTGGGTGGTTCGCGTAATAGCAGTTCTTTATACCCGCCCAATCATTTCCTAGACATATAGTGAGATCTAGCTAGCAACTTAGCTTTCCTATCTTGTCTAAATTGCCCAGCCGCTTCAATTATTGGGATTCAGGGTGGTGCCGGGGCCAGAGAACCAACATATACGAAGTTCCTTGGTTCGGTGCCAAAGGTGGACGCCGTTGGCAAGTTGCGGGAGGCCGGGAGAGCAGAGAAGAGCTCTGGGAGATAGGCGAGGTGAGAGGGAGAGAGATGCAATTTCAGCTGGGATGAGGAGGGACTAGTAGCTGGGTACCGCTCTAGATGGCTTCCCAGTGCTAACTAGACATTTTATTTCACTGACTGACTTGTATTTTGCACGTATCAGTAGATCCTCTGGGTCTCCCGAGGTTTTACGTTTTGTGCTGATTTTCCTGGCATAACTGTCGCTGTAAGATATGTGATGGTCACATTGGTAACTTGCTTTGGTAGCCTGACTGGGGAAATTAGCTCGCGTAGCTAACAGTTAGCGCTACACCCATGGCCGTTCGGCTCTGGTCCGTTACACCGGCTGTTTTACAGGCGTTGTTCTCCAAACGCCTTTAGCCCTTGTTAGCCTTGTCTGGCTTACAGGACCTATATTAGGCAGCCTAATGTACGGTTAAAACTTGTTGCCAGGTAGCTACATAACTAGCTGGCTGGCTAACTACCCATTGTTCTCTGTCTCAACGTTTGCAACTGGTCACACTATTTCACGTTTTCTTCGTGTTTTGCTGCTTGTATTTTTTTTTCTAAAAACACAATTAAGAAAATATATGGAACGTTATAACTTTAATTACCACAGAAACAAGACAGTTGTTACGGAGTGTTCCTTAACCTAGCTGTTCTGCAGCTAAGTCATGTACCTTAATATTTATACTATAGTAACGATAATTAAAAAAAAAAAAAACACTACGTCTTCCACGAATTATATTGTGCTACGTAGATTAACATACACGAATTGCTTAATCTTGAAGGGTATTTTTTATAATATGCATTTCAACAAATGGGCGTTGGATGACACTCCCATTAGAACGAAAACAATCTTTGAAAGAAAAAAAAAACGGCCGTGGAACATGTTTGGAAAATCGTGTAATGTATTATCATTATGGATTGAAGGAGAGCGAAGGGATACAGCTGGAAAAACACAGGAAAGCAAAGCTTAATCATACCTTGTTAAAAGTTTCGTTTCCTTTGAGCACAAAATGTGTGTCGGGGCTCTAAGTACAACTCAAATGTAATGTTTATTCCTAGTGTCAAATTTCTGCACATAAATTTCATATTGATTTCTTATGTTAAAAATAGTAGCTGTCAAGCGTTATGTGATACCATGTTCTGTTTCTTTTTCTTCTTCAATGTTTCAGTTACTTCAATGAGTAATTCTTGTGCGGGTTTTTTTTATTGCCTTGTCTTTACTGACTTCTGAATGCAAATGCAAGCCTAAATATTAATATTGTTTGTGTGTGTTCCTTCTCAGTCCAGTCATCTGCATGGCTTGATAGCTACCCTATTCATCCACTGTCCTGCAACTCTTTCAGTACCTGTTACAGTGCAAAGCATTATTTAGGCTTATCAGTGCAATTTACTTTCTATTTTTCCTTTAATGGTGTTCACCAACTGAGAGCTCATGCAGGGGCCCCATTAAGCACTTTTGTACTGGTGCAAACCCCTTTCCCAGTTGAAGTTGTAGAAGGCTGTTTTCTGTGTTCAATTAAAAAGAAATCTTTTCTGTATACTTTCCACTTTCTTGCTTCTCACACAGCCAGCATGTCCCGTGTTTCGGACAGTGAAGATGAAGGCTTGGTTGCTATGGACACAGAGGAGGTTGGGGTAGGATTAGGGCGGGTCACTGCAGAGAAGAGAGAGACGAAGCCCAATATCAGAAAAAAGGAGGGAGTATGTGAGAGGACGATGGGACAGCTGCCAGAAGAGGTGCTGGAGTATATCCTGTCCTTCCTCTCTCCATATCAGGAGCACAAGACTGCTGCTCTTGTGTGTAAACAGTGGTATCGCCTGATTAAAGGTACTTCTACTCAGATGCAGGTTAGCCCTGCCATGGTTAGTTATGTAACCTAATGTTTTAATCACCACTGTTCAGCAGCTATCTCTGGAGATCTCATTATGTGAAATGTCATTAGCACTGTAAAAGTGTTATGGAAGTGTGTTGTATACCACATAAAGCACAATTATTATATATTAGTACATATCGGTGTGACCTTTTTTAAGGCGTCAACAACGTGCTGCTATATATGAAAACAAGTTCCTGCGCTTCTATCCTTCACGTGCCTCCTTAACTTCTCTCTTTCAGGTGTGGCGCATCAGTGTTACCATGGTTTCCTGAGAGCTGTGCAGGAGGGTAACATTCAGTGGGAAAGCCGAACGTATCCCTACCCTGGCACCCCCATAACGCAACGATTCTCACACAGTCAGTAACTGGCCTCCCCCCACCCCCATGTTATATGTATTTGTATTTATTTCCCTTTTATGTTGTAGTGGTGCTTGACGTTTGCACTTTTCTGAACTTAGTAAATGTCTTGAGGAAAATGAGCTTGTATGTGTTGTAGGTGCGTGTTATTACGACCTAAACCAGTCGATGTATGTGTTCGGGGGCTGTACCCAGAGCAGCTGCAACGCAGCTTTCAATGACCTTTGGAGGCTCGACCTTAACAGCAAGGAGTGGATCCGCCCTCTGGCCTCAGGTATGGTTCCTGATGTAGTTCTTTTCAGAATGGTGAGATGGTGCTTTTGTGGCCTTATGACACTTTTCCATTGGCATACAGGGACCGAGCCATACCTGTCCCGTATGGAAAAGAGGGCCTAGTTACAGCACGGTTCCCGCTTGCTTTGGTTTTCCACTGCAGAAGGTTCTGCTCGTTTAAGGCGTGGCCAGCTTGGAGAGAGACAGTGACAGAAAACCAAAGGGATGCTTATTTACTTTATTCACATGGAGTACATCATGATTTACCATATGCTAACTTCCGCTAGCATGTCTGAGAATCACCGCATTATGTTAGCATCAAGTGATAGAAGAATTAGCATTATCTTGCCAAAATTTGCATTACGAATCCATTTGGTTCAGCCTTCGTATAGTACTTTAAGGACAAGGTTGGAAATTTACAAGTTCCGAGTTATCAGGAATGCATAAATACATCATGATGTGTAATTCTACTAATAATGAACAGCATATAGAATATGCCCCTTTTCCGTTTGCATAGTCCCTGCGTATTGACGCAGATTACTGGTTCTTTCTCGTTCCCGTATCTTTTGGCCAATCATATGGTGGTCACGGGACCGGCCTGGTTTAGGCGCGCTAGCAGGGCTGTGTCAGCATGGGTACGGCTCGCATACTTTACAATGGAAATCCATTCAGTTTGCAGTACAGGTTCGGTACAGCTCGGTTCCTGGTAGCAGTGGAAAAACACCATTGTTTTGCTTGTCACTACAATAGCAGGTCCCTCCCTCTGGCTTCTTTAGGGTCTTACCCTTCGCCAAAGGCAGGGGCGACTCTGGTTGTATTCCGTGACATTCTGGTTCTTTTTGGGGGTTGGACTCGCCCCAGTCCGTATCCCCTACACCAGCCAGAGAGGTTCTTCGATGAGATCCATACCTATTCCCCATCCAAGAACTGGTAAGGAAGCATTCATCCTGCCTTCCCATCCCTATGGAATAATATCTCCGCCACTCCAGCAAACTCTTTGCTTCTACCCTCCCAGGTGGAATTGTATCGTGACGACCCATGGACCACCACCAATGGCTGGCCATTCAACTTCCGTAATCGGCAGCAGAATGGTGGTCTTTGGTGGCTCTCTTGGAGCACGGCAAATGTATGTAATGACTTACATAGGGGCTGAATACGGGAAATATACAGAATACCCATTCAGAAATATATTATTTTCAAAATAAGTTTGAAACCAAAGCCTGCACTTTACACTGCAAGAAGTGTGATGTGATATTTTATTGTAACATTGCAGTTTTAAATTTCACCTGGAATTGTGCTTAAAATCAGTTCAGTTTCTCACTAATTGGTGTAATCTGTTCTATTTTAATGGGGTATATGCTGTATTATGCTTCACTTGTTGGCTGTCTTGTGTCAGCTGTCTTGCTTTCCTAGGAGCAGCAGATAAACTATAATATATTGCTTATTCTGGCATAGCAAAGGACCCGTTCATTGTTCCTGGCAAATGTATATGCAGTATAAAACTAGACAAAGCGGAATCTCCTCAATTACTGCCCGCTTCAGTCTTGTGTGCTTTCTTTTGGTAGGAGCAATGATGTTTGGGTTCTTGATCTAGAGCACTGGTCTTGGTCCAAACCATCTATTTCTGGCCCTACACCCCACCCTCGAGGGGGACAGTCACAGGTATGGACTGAGTGGATATGCATTTAAACCTCTTAACATCTGTAATTTTTCTCTTACTCTCCTCTTTCCCCTTCACATTTCAGCTCTTTTGTTATTAATGTGTCAATGCATTGCACTGTTTTTCCAGATTGTGATTGATGACAAGACGCTCTTGATATTGGGGGGCTGCGGAGGTCCCAATGCTGTGAGTATTAGCTGAATGTGGCTACTCAACCAGTTCAGCAGTTATGATGGAATCTTATTTTAACAATGGCTGTGCCTCAGAATTTATAGTAGTCACTGACTGGAGATATGCACCCTGAAAAAACCCTGAAGCAGGTAAAATATATATATATTTTTTTCTTTTTTTGGAGGGGGAATTTTTTCACAGAATTATGTTTAGATTAGGGCTGTCAGAGTTAAGGCAGAGTATAATTTCTTTGCATTAACTTTGGTACCCCAGTGGGAGAATATTATGACCAAAGACTTTCAATGGAGACCTGTAATGTTCCGTCCTGGTTATATATAACGTGGGACATTCAGTCGTGACGTTGCACAGAATCCATGAATTCACAGCTTAAATCAAAATATTGTTAATGTCGCATGGGGTAGCTTTTGCTGAAAAATGGTGAATAAACATTGTTAGCTAGTTCATTTCATTTAAAACAATTGCCTAAAAGCTCAGAGGATAGAAATATCACCATTTGCAATATTTGTCTTATTTTATTGAAGGCTAATACCTTATTAACTGCAAAGAGCCTAAGTTTTTAGTGCATTTTCAATGGTTATCTATCTGGTCAGGCTTTGGTTTTTAGAATCATCTATCAAATAAGTGTTAGGTTTACAGTTTTTTTGTTCTTTACCTTCTATTTTGAAATGTGTCAAACTCTGTCTCTTGGTGGACATAGTGGAGTGAAAGGCTTGAAACCGCTGTTTTGGTATAAATACATTTCTATACTGAATATACAGACTATAAAGCTTTTTTTGGATGGTATTGAAACATGGTTGTATATTCACTTAATCAGCAAGGCATGCATTTAAAAAAATCGTTTGACATTTCAGTACATGAACAAAGTGGAAACCATCAGATTGATGTAGTGTTACATTTAAACCATGACAACACTTAACCACTAAGACTGTGTGTGTGTGTGTGTGTGTGTGTACACACACACCTTATTGTACATAAGGCATATTGAACCCCCGCCTGTGTTATTCCAGCTGTTGAAGGATGCCTGGCTGCTGCATATGGGTGCCCCCCCATGGTCCTGGCAGCAGCTGCGGGTGGAGAACGAAGAGTATGGGGCCCCAGAACTGTGGTGCCATCCTGCCTGCCGGGTACGTAGGTGGGGCCATCCCTGACCGTATCCCGGGGCCATCCCTGACCGTATCCCGGGGCCATCCCTGACCGTATCCCGGGGCCATCCCTGACCGTATCCCGGGGCCATCCCTGACCGTATCCCGGGGCCAT
>JAODJU010000038.1:4125917-4137495 GCA_026776725.1 Gnathonemus echidnorhynchus
TTGTCTTCTTCGATCCCATTTTTATGATTTTATATTTTGTTTTGTTAATCCAGAATTTATAGACATGGGTAATTAAAGCGATTGTTCTAGGCTACCAAAGGTAACCCCGCCCCCAGGAGACCTTTGAAACGTTAGTAACAGAGTAAAATTAGCTTCGATAAGAAGGCATAGGCCTAGTATGAATAAGGTATTCAATCCCGCCTGTTCGATATCCAAGCTGCATCATCTACAGCATAAGGATATATCATATGTGGCATATGTCATTGCGTGCTGGCTGCTTAAATGCTTTATATAGGCGTATCCCGGTAAGTTGTGATTCATGACACCTACTTTATTTTCACGTATCGTAAAAAATATCTTATCACTATGACATTTGATATTTTGTGGTTTAGTGTACTGAAGATCGATGGATTAAGTATCACAATATATAACAACTTTAAAAGCCGTTTCATCTTTCACAGCCGACTGCGCAATGCTATTCTCTTTGTGGTGGTTCCCCGGGTTCCCCGCATGGTTGACTTTCGAAACTACCCCTTTGGACAGCCTTCTACACGGTGGGTCACTTCTGCTTTATAGCGCAACATCGTTGAATTTTACATTGTGTAAAGAATTTTTTATCCCTGTACATTGTAAAAAAAATATTGCTCCTTCCAACTGAAATTCTTAAGTGACTGATTACAGTAGCACTTTTGAGTTTGCCAATCATTTTAATGACTAATTGTAAATTAGAAGGAAATGCTGTACTTTTGGACTGACAAATAAATTCACATTGGTCCGACTAAAATCAACGAATACAGCCAATACCAGTTAATGGATGTAATATTAAATACACAATTATGTTAACACCATATGTAATTGTCATACATGAACAACTATATTAGACAGGCAACAAAACTGAGCAAATAATAAACTTGTTTTGGGTAAACTCAAAAGAAATAGTATAATCAGTACTCTTTTTTAACAAAATAAAGCATTCTGGTGAAAGAAATTTTTTCTTTAAAGCATTTTAATTTCCTTAAAACATTGTACTTTCATTAATAGTTCACAAATATATGGATAACATTTCAAAAATAAATTGGCAAAGTGCCATATTACTGAAAAAAAAAAGATTTGACTCACTTGTAGGTGTTACATAAATATATTACGTCAATATAATATAAATGCATTTGTGCACAGCAGCAGCATGAATGAAATTAGCATTTGTGCTGGTCCACACCTATCAGCATTAAATTTAACACTGTCATTTGAAAAACTCTGACCAATATGGACCTTACAGCTTTTTCTATTTTTGTATCAAATCATTGTTTTTGTTAGCTTTGCTTTGATTGTTCTTGATGGTTAGGGACCTGTGTTCTTGTGAGCTGAGCAAATATTGTTCTTAGCTCTTACCTTGCTTGGCTGTATTGATGCAAGTTACCATAGTACTGTAAGAGATATTGTAATGGGGGGCCATATTTGTTGATGGAAGGCCTCTTTGATTACCAGTCTTCGCCTTGGATCATGGGTAATATATGCAGAACGGTGGAGAGCAGTGACGCCCTTTGCTGTGCAGCTCCTGGAACCAGCCACTCCCCTGTAGACTAAAAGTGCTGGAAGTATATTCACATAGCATGCCGTGGTACTGAATTCTATATAAAAGATTGTTTTTTAAGCCACTCTGATGGTATTGAATAGGGCAGAAGCCTAAAACCTGATTTACAGTAAAATGCTGTGCAGGTAGCCTTGGCAGGCTCTGCTCTGGTGCGCTGATTGAGAGTCTTTTACCTCCTTAGGGGGATTTGGTGTGGTGTGTGGCTCTCTGGATGGTCTACTAAGGTACATGTGGGGAGGTGCCCAACAATGGGCAAAAAAGGCAGGATTCAATCACTTTTCCTAAAACTGGGCGCTGTCTGTGCCCACTTATAGCCCTGTCCCTCAACAACACCAGTTGATACCAATTCCTGATCAGCCCCACCAACTGGAAATTAATTCTTCACAATTCCTTTGAAGAAACACCCATAAGGACTACAGCAGCACTAAAGGCAAGGAGCTAATTGGCTAACTAACAGTAAAAGGCGGCACAGGACCCTGACGCACTAACTAACAGTAAAAGGCGGCACAGGACCCTGACGCACTAACTAACAGTAAAAGGCGGCACAGGACCCTGACGCACTAACTAACAGTAAAAGGCGGCATAGGACCCTGACGCACTAACTAACAGTAAAAGGCGGCATAGGACCCTGACGCACTAACTAACAGTAAAAGGTGACAAAGACTGTGGCAACACCATCCTCCATTACGGTGGGTTTGTAAATATATAAAAAAAGGTTTCTTTCATCAGAATGCTTTGTTTTTTGTAAAAAAAAAAAGGAAAAAAGAGTACTTATATTTATTATTCCTTTTGAGTTTACCCAAACTAAATTGGCTAATTGGCTGAATAAGAAGTTTATCATTTGCTCAGTCTAGCTGTTTGTCCAATATAGTTGTTTTATGTATGACAATTACATGGTTTTGACTTAACGGTGTAACTAATATTATATTCATACACTATTCTTGGCTATTTTAGTTCATTTTAATTCAGGCCAATTTGATTTTGTCAGCCTAAAAATACAGCATTGTAGTGATTACTACAGTTAAAATGTTGGGCAAATTCAAAAGTGCTTTTGCAGTCGGTTACTTGGAAGGCGAAAATATTTTTTACAGTATATGACAATGATGGACACTTCTTAATACCTCTTAGCTGTAAAACAGTTTTAGTTTATATAACATTTTGGGGGGAAAACTTGTAGGCTAGGGAGGTGCTGAAAGAATAACAAATGAATAATGTGGTTTTTTTGTGCGATTTTCAGGGCTGGTGGGCGCTTATGGGATATCGATACTCGGCTGTTTCTTGAGAACCCATCTTTTCCTCAAAACCCTAAGGTGACGTTTGATTGGCTCTCTGTTTCACAAACAGAATTTACCAGCTTCACGGATTTAAGATGCTTATTCAACTTATTCATACTTCATTTACTTTGTTATCTATTTACACTACTGATTGTCTGCTGTACTGAAAATAAATTTCTATCATTCATTTAGGAGACTTAGATGCCATCTAGTTATCGTTACTGTAATATCATATTGTATGTGTACTGTAGATCATTTCAGCTTATTAAATTACATACAACCGTCAGCACATAATGTGCTATGGATGCTTGTGTGCAGAAGAGATGAAAATGTGCATCAACACATTTTTAAAGGGTTTTTTTTTTTGCGTAATTAAACTGATTATCAACATGTAACCCTCTTTATATGTGAATTAGTGGGGATGAAACAAGCAGTAAGAAGAGCCAGCATCCCTGGCATGGTGCCCAAGGCAGGCTGAGTGGAACTCTGCAGTTCTGGTTCTGCGTCGGCGTCCTGTCTCTGGTGGGTTCTCGTGTTGCTTCCCTGGTGGTTCTGGAGTTTATCCTCAGAGCAGCTTTGGCTCGAGTGACAGTTCGCCCGGTAAGTACCTTTTACAGCAACAAGACTGACATGTCTAGTTTCCTTTACATGCTGATCCATTTATTCAACAAATACCGATCACTGATAAGTGACAGACTACCCACTAGCTGAAATCTGTGTTCCATAACCAACAGATGACGTTTTTAGCACACTGACCTCACACTGACCTCTTCTTCTCCCACCAGGACCTGTGGTCCAGTAGCACTGCACAGTTCCTCACTCAGTGCCAGTTCTCACTGGGCTGTGCTCTGACCAGCAGTCTCCACTTTCTCCAGGAGGGGGCACCACACTGCTCACTGAACCTCTTCCTTGCGGCAGGCCTTAGCTGGCTGCTGGCCAACTTGAGTAGTCGCATCTGGCTCCATGTGGTTCCACTGTATCGGCTGCACAGCTCCCAGCGCTACTGCGGCCTGTGCATTGGACTTCTCACCTCAGGACACGCCATCCTGCCCCTCTTATCTCGAGGGGTCATGCTGACCTTTGTCACTGGTGCCTTTGCTGGCTTGTCAATTGTCAGTCGCGATTTCCCGTCTTCTGCAGATGCACTGAGATTCTGGACTCCACTAACCATCTGCTACACACTGCTGGTGGTCTATATGCATGGTGAGAAAGAGGACGGCTGGCACCTAGCCAGACACTGTACAGTGGGGTGGTCAGTCCAGACCCAAGGATTTTACTGGGGTGGCAATGGGATAATATTTTGCCAGCTGATGTTGGGGGGCAGGGTAGTGTATGCGTCCATGTCTATACATTGCGAACTTGGGGGGGGGTGGTTCCCCTGGGTATCTTTTTCCGATGGGGGGGGGGTGAGGGTTCCCCATGGTATACTTTGGGATGCCACATATTTACTAGGGGAGGGCTATCCCCGTATATATATGTTGTTAGTGGTCTACACACAGTGTTATATCTGCCCCAGCGTGCTCTCTGCCTGGTGCCCTGTGGGCACACGGTGACCCTGCACAGGATAAGCAGTTATGATAGATGTACTGATAGATGCTTAAAGCTGGAGCACGGGGTCAGCCATCTTTCTGGCACAACTAAAGCAGTATTTGGGGTAAAAGACCTTTCTCAAGGGCCCAAACAATGATCACTCTGCTAGCCATGGGATTTGAGCTAGCAAACAGGCACAGAGCCAAGCACCACCCCATAATATTGTATTAGATCCATTAAGTGCTCTTTGCAAGATATTATAATCCCTTGCTTTTGAATGAGTTTTATATATTGCATTCTGAGCCTTAGATAACTGAAGTGCAAGTCATGAATTGTGTGGTGTCATAGAAGGTAAATGGTCTTGATAAATAAAATCTCTTTAATAGCCCTCAGAAAATGAAAAAATTATTGCCTTCCATCCAACTTCTGGCACGGCAGATGAGCAGCGCCGTCGGACGGGACCTCAGGCCCTGCTCCAGGCTGTGGGGGTGCGGCTGGGGGGGCTGCTGGTGCTGATGCTGACAGTGGGCCGCTGGCTCGATGTGCTCCACATCCTGCTCTGCTTCCTGGGGGAGGCCGGCTGCTTGCTCCCCAGCCGAGATCTGCTGGATGCTGCACTGCAGGTCAGCCTGTCGCCCTGTTTGTATGCGCCTACCTCTGCACCTGTGTGTTGCTCTTCATTGGCTTTTCCTTCTTAGTCTATAACCTGCATTAAGTTTGTACAGATTTGTCACCACTAACTCGAAATCCGTATAGCCGTGGTTCTCTCTTGGCCTGCATCCGCCTCTCTGATCATGAACGTATTTGGTTATCTCTGTCTATGATGTATTTCCTGGCTTTGGAATATGTCTCTTTTTGTCTATCTCGAATTAAAAGTATTCCTAATTACATTTCTGTCAAAAGGATACCAATATACCATTGGAAGTACATAAATGAAAACATTATTATAGACCAGAGATCACTCACGGTGGGAATAGCAGGGGTTGAATTCCACTTCCCTGTAAATGGTCGCACATTTTTGTTATGAATAAAGAAAGAAGGGAAGGGAAAGGAAAAGAAGAAAAAGGATCCTTATGTCTGTATGACCATGCACCTGTCTGCTTTCTTTGAGGGTCTGGAAGGTCTGTCTGCTTTAAGGACGAGTGCTGTGGCATTAAGACCCAACTTACGCATCTTTCTGCAGGAAGTAGGACAGGAGGTGGCACCACATAGGACTGAGAGGCCAGGGAGACTCCAGGAAGCGGCCCTTACACCTCGCAAAGATAAAGACCTTTAGCTGCTCATAGCTCAAGGCAAATGAACATTTCCCAGACAATATAGATTTGGTAATCCCTGGTGTGACATGTCAGCCATTAGCAAGGGTGCTGTTGTACTACTGTTTTAGAATGTGCTGAAAGACACTGGGAAATCAGTAAAGGAAGGGTGAGCAGACAGATTAGAATAGACAGCCTGTGATGTACAGTGCAGGGATGAACAAAGAGTTATTGTACAGGAGCATGGGAACCTGAGTGTAGGTTTGTGCTGAACAGGACCCAAGATGCCCTTTAGTTTTATATAATATTTTTTGTTATACTCATTGTTCCATCTTTCAACTGCTTATCTTAATCAGAGCCAAAAATAACAATTAAAGAATAACAAAAAGGCACATTACAAGTCAAGCAGAAGTATTTTACATACTATACATATATACCAAAGGTGGAAAACTGCAAGGTATATGTCCATGTAAGGTATATGTCCATGTAACATATCTGGCTTTGTTTACTATCATATCAGAAAAAAACGTTTAGTGGACAAAAAATAGATTGACCTTTGGCACAATAATGCAAACAAAAAGTCCAGTATTTAAAATATCTGTCTAAAGATATTCAATTCATATGTGAACTGGAAGAATATTTGCTTTGCTACATATGTTTCATTTTCAATGAATCAGCTGTGGAGTTTACATTTCTGGTGTTTTATATATACTTTGTACTCAAGCATGAAGACCTGCCATACAAATACACTGCAGAACTTCAGAAGAGAAAGATGCCTAGACACGTGATGATGCTGTCAGAGGTGCTTTTGGGGACGGGCTGGGAGTTTGATTAGGCATGTCAATAGATCACAAAGGGTTTCAGATTTCCCATGTTGGCTCTCACATGCAAAATTGTTTACTTTGTGCTACAGCACAGAATCACTAAATGTTGTATCCAGAATAATAAAGGAATATGTTTTCTCATAATTCAATAAGCATTAAATGAGACATTTCTCATTTGGACATGTTGAAGGAGTGTGCTGTATGTTAGCCTTATATGAAATGCAATTCTTTCTGTGAAACATTGCAGGAACACAATCTGTTATTAAAGACTGGTCAAAGGGATTAGTTTCTGGTATCTTTTCATCAGGAGCTAGAGAACAACAGTCAATCATTGTACATTCAAAAACGAGCAGCTTAGTTGTGTAAATAAATGAATTATAAAGTGTTACAGATATTGAGTGTTAAATGTGGTATAACAAAGGGTGAGAATCCATTTTTCTCAAATATCAGCCTGGACGAGCAGCCTACAATACTTTTAATGACAGCAGGTGAATCACATAGCAGTTATACTGACATTCTGGGCTGTGACCTTCAGTGGAACAGTCTGTCACGATATCGGGATACCTGTGGATTGAAAACAAAATTTGTGGTATTGCCCATCCCTATTCCATATACCTTCTCAAAACTTTGTCTCCATTTTGATTGGCTCTAGTAATGTCAATGCACGCATCCAATAGGCACATGCATAAAAGATTACCTATGCAACTCTACTGACCTCAATATCATAATCCCTCTACGACTGACTTAAATATAACATAAATGCAAAATACTTTATTTTTTTTACACCTCTGCATTTCTGAAGAGCAACGGGCATTCTATCCAGGGTGTCCCCCGCCTTGTGTCCTGTGTTTCCTGAGATAGGGTCAAGGGTCACTGCGACTGGATACTGAATAGAAAATGGATGCATACTGCTTGCTGTATTAGTCTGGATACATTTACGGAAACATTTCTGTTATATTGCTTCGACCGTCAAGTAAAGTTTATATTATTGGTTTTCTAAATTCATTGCTTCTATCCTTTGCGATACATCCAAGTTCTTTTCACTACATTTATTCATCTTATGGCAAAAGCTTCATAAAACACAGTCAAAATGATAAAATGCAAGTGTTGGACCCTTATTTTCTTTTTTAGTTATTATTGAAGGAAAGAAAATGCAAATATTGGGCATAAGCGATGGTCTAATGGCAGTTAGCACTATTGCTGGGGCTTGAGTCTCCACCAGAGCGAAGTGTGTGGAGTTTGTATCTCCTCTCCATGTCGTTGGGGGGTTTCCTCCCGGTGAAATCTGGCGGGTGGTACCTGAGTGTTAATGCCAATCTCTGGAACAGTCTATGCCCCCCAGGCCATTAGAAGCATCACCAACTGCCACCCTGCAGGCCCATACTCTGAAATACATTTTGTGGGGGGGGTCTGGCAGATTTTGCTGGCCGGTGGGGGGGTAGATTCCTCTAAAGTAGACTTTGCCAGCCAGAGGGCAGGAGGAAATTGATCGAACTGGTTGGGAGCAAACTAATTTCCAGGGGGGTTCAAACCTGTAATTTTACATGCCCCCACCCCAGGCACTATGAGAATGATCACCCAGCATACTGCTCTTCACACTTCACATGCAGTTGCACATACATTTTATTGGACTGATCAGCACCAGTCACTTCATGGTGCACATTCCTGTCCCATATGTTATTTATATGTATGTATATTTTCCCAAAAGTTTTGATAATGACATAAGTACTGGGTTTTACAAAGTTTGCTGCTTCAGCATTTGTATACCTTTTTGTCAGATGTTTCTAAGATATACTGAAGTATAATTACAAGCATTTCATAAGTGTCAAAGGCTTTTTTTTTAACAATTACATTAAGTTTATGCAAAAAGTCAATATTTGCAGTGTTGGTCCTTCTTTTTCAAGACCTCTGCAATTCGACCTGGCATGCTGTCAATCAAACTCTGGGCCAAATCCTGACTGATTGCAGCCCTGATGGCAAAATGTTCTTGGATGGTTGGGAGAAGTTGCTCTTGGAGGATGTTTTGGTACCATTCTTTATTCATGGCTGTGTGTGAGTGAGCCCACTCCGTTGGCTGAGAAGCAACCCCACGCATGAATGGTCTCAGGATGCTTTACTGAAATGACACAGGACTGATGGTAGCTCACCTTTTCTTCTCCAGACAGGCTTTTTTCCGGATGCCCTAAACAATCAGAAAGGGGATTCATCAGAGAAAATGACTTTACCCCAGTCCTCAGCAGTCCGGTCCCTGTACCTTTCGCAGATCATCAGCCTGTCCCTGATGTTTTTCTTGGAGAGATGTGGCTTCTTTGCTGCCCTTCTTGACACCAGGCCATCCTCCAAAAGTCTTCACCTCACTATGTGTGCAGATGCATTAACACCTGTCTGCTGCCATTCCTGAGCGACCTCTGCACTCACTGGTGGTGCCCCGATCCCGCAGCTGAACCAACTCTAGGAGATAGTCTCAGTGCTTGCTGCACTTGCTTGGGCGCCCTGAAGCCTTCTTCACAACAATTGAACCTTTGTCCTTGAAGTTCTTGATGATCCAATAAATGGTTGATTTAGATGCAATCTTACTAGCAGCAATATCCTTGCCTGTGAAGCCCTTTTTGTGCAAAGCAATGATGACTGCATGAGTTTCCATGCAGGTAACCATGGTTAACAGAGGAAGAACAATGATTTCAAGCACCACCCTCCTATTAAAGCATCCAGTCTGCTATTGTAGCTCAATCAGCATGACAGCGTGATCTCCAGCCTTGTCCTCCTCAACACTGTCACCTGTGTTAGCGAGAGAATCACTGAAATGATGTCAGCAGGTCCTTTTGTGGCAGGGTTGAAATTCAGTGCAAATGAATTTTTGGGATTAAGTTAATTTTCATGGCAAAGAGGGACTTTGCAACTAATTGCAATTCATCTGATCACTCTTCATAACATTCTAGAGTAAAAGCAAATAGTCATCATAAAAACTGAGGCAGCAAAATTTGTGAAAATTAATATTTGTGTCTTTCTCAAAACTTTTGGCCACAGCTGTACAATTCATTTTATTGGACCAGACACTTTATTTTTTAAATGCATCACATTCTGTACCAATACCAATACATATATTTTATTATATGTATATTTTACATTTTGAATATTTATATACCTTACATTAGTACGTACGTTATTTTTTTTTTCCGTCACCTTAATATTTTTATCTATGGTAGACACGTATATTTCATGTTCTGTCTACTGAGTTATTGTTGTTTTTTTCGTTTTTATTTATTTTTTGCAGCATATGGAGCGAATAAAATATGAATTTCATTGTTTACTGCACATATGACAATAAATTATTTGAATATTGTACTTGGGATACGTGACAATAACGCTTTCGAATGCTCTGAATATATATTTAGTTCCTTGACTGGCCCCTAGAGGGCACATGTAATCTACTTTTTATTCCATTTTTACGTAACCACCATTAGAATTCGACTTACTTATTTCGCGATAAACATTTAAATAACTACTCTCCCATAACCTAAACGTTTCTGTGGATTTTTCCCAAAATACTGCATTGTACTTTAAGTCTAATTTGTTCACACAAACCTATAGAAATAGGCTGTTTCTTGGGTAAACGTCAGCAGAAAAAACTTATAATGTGACAGATTTGAATGACAACAGCCAAAATTAGATTTGAAATGTTCCCCAAATTGCCTTGAGAAAAACAAAATAACTTAATATTAATAGATACTTCACTGATCCCTGTAGGCAAATTCTCTTTATTCCTCCCCCAACTTGCTCACTGCAGGTGAGAACAAGCTGTCTGCAAATGGCAGCCACCTGTTATGGCGCCCAGGGAGTTGGGGGTTAAGGGCCTTGCTTAAGGACGTGCAGATATGCCAAAGCTAGGCTTGAACCAGTAGAGCAGCGTGTCTATGTAATGACAAGCATAGCGGTTTAGCCCACTGTGCCACACACTTGTAATACATAATATGCAATATACAAAATAACTTGCAATACATATGATCACAACAAACAGTTCACCAATAAATATGAATTCCATGTGATTCATGTGGCACTTCATTAATGTAGTAGTCCTTTATTAATTTAATAAATATATACAGCATATTAATCCTGCCAGCCACCTTCCATAATGGTGTACTGTGCTGAGCGAGCAGAAAAAGCAGGACACACGGTGGGAACTTTAAAACCCCCAAATGAAAGCTGTGCAAACACAGAACGCACAAAGTCCACACACAGACACACAGATACCTAGTGTTACGTCCTGCCCACCATGTCTGCCTGAGCCTCCTGTGTCCTGCCTAACATGCCCCTGATGAGCCGTGCCTGTTGCTTGTTACCCCTCTTTGCATATAAGTCCCTCGATCTTTGTCTCGTCATCCCCAGTCTGGCCACTAGTGTCTGCCTTCCTGTTGCCTGTGCCTTTCCCTGTACCAGTCTTACCGTTTTTGATCCCTTGAGGTTCTGTTTGATTCCCAATCCCTGCTTAGTTTGGATATAATAAAGCTCTTCCCAATGCCATCCCATGAGTTCTTTGTCTCTCAAACCATGACACCTAGAAGTACACGGCAACATTCCACCCATAAATGCACTGTATTATTATATAATCTGTATAAATCCTTTAGAAAATTCACATTTACCAAATGCGTATCATTATATACTATACACTAAAATAAAATCTTCCATAACAGAATTACTATTTTGTCGGACATATGTGCTTTACTTGCACTAATTTGATTTCCACGATTTATGTGATGACTTACAGATGGATTAAGACCAAAATTCTTACTTTTAACATACTGATGATAGTAAGCACTTTCCTTTTGTGTCTTTGTAGCATCACCCTGCTAATGTTAGTAAGCACTTTTCTATTGTGTCTTTGTAGCATCACCCTGCTAATGTTAGTAAGCACTTTCCTTTTGTTTCTTTGTAGCATCACCCTGCTAATGTTAGTAAGCACTTTTCTATTGTGTCTTTGTAGCATCACCCTGCTAATGTTAGTAAGCACTTCTCTATTGTGTCTTTGTAGCATCACCCTGCTAATGTTAGTAAGCGCTTCTCTATTGTGTCTTTGTAGCATCACCCTGCTAATGTTAGTAAGCGCTT
>JAODJU010000038.1:4137595-4150565 GCA_026776725.1 Gnathonemus echidnorhynchus
GCATCACCCTGCTAATGTTAGTAAGCGCTTCTCTATTGTGTCTTTGTAGCATCACCCTGCTAATGTTAGTAAGCGCTATTCTATTGTGTCTTTGAAGCATCACCATGCAATATAACATATTTATTGGACAGCTGTCAATTCTTTTTATTAAATGACTTACAGCTTTGACAGCTGAATATTAAAAAGAAGTAATCCAGGTTAACTACTTGCTAAAGGGAAATATACAGGCATTAATGATATTTCATGAGGGCAGGGACTCCACAATCTCTACTCCACAAAGCTTACTCTTACTCATCCCAGAAATGTCTGCGGTTGGGCTACTGCAGTATGATTAATTCACAGTCACATTCCAGGAACCATTCCTAGACAATTCTAACTTTGAAACATGAAGACTGATCCACCCATGTGACGATTATCTATGCCTGCTTGTCCTATGCAGGGTGGCAGGGATACAGAGCCTCTACTGAAAGCAAGGCAATGACTCAGGGATTCACTACAACTCCAATGGATGTAGGTAACAGGAAACAATGCAGCCTCTGTCATCTAAAATTTTCTTTATTTTTAAGAGGCACAATGTGTGTCGCCGAACACAAATACACCATGACATTGGCGTCACCAACCTGCAACTGCTGGTACTTTGTAGAATAGATACACGCAATCATTGGTTTAGCACAGGGGTGTCAAACTCCAGTCCTGGGGGCCAGGAGCCCTGTGTAGCTTAGTTCTTTCCCTGTTTCATCACAAATGATTCAGCTCAAGAGCTGTTGTTGTAATTATCACAAGGAGTTGAATCAGGTGTGTTAAGTGAGGGTGAACCAAAAACTGTGCAGGGCTCTGGACCCCCAGGACTGGAGTTTGATACCCCTGCTGTAGCATTTACTGTACTGTTCATCCCATCAACCAGAGTTAACCCATAGGAAAGAACCAGGTGTTACCCATAAAGTTAATGTGTTCCCAAATGTCTAGTGTCCTAATTTTTTTTCAACTGTAAATTCATCCCCCTAACTGCACAGACAAATGGAAATCTTCCTTCTATAAATTGTTTGGTAATGCTTTACATTAACTGCACCTTCATGTAACACTTTCATAATGCATTCATAGGACATTTATGAGCAGCGTGAAAGTACACCTTAACATGGCTTAACAGCTTTCATATACATTAATAACAAAGATTATGCAATTATAATGTTTGTTATTATCATATGTTTATAATAGGATGGAGCTCAAACCATGGGCCCTAGCCTGTTAAGCCACAGACCACATTGTTTAACAATATTACAATACATAACGTGCACCATAAACATACAAGGCTCTCAAATTTCATCCAAAGTTTGCAGTTAGATTACATTACGTCTTGAGACTCCCGATTACAGCGTTCATCGGATCTTTATAATTACCATTTTTCTGTACCCCATCTGTCTGCGCATCCATGTGATAACGTGTTTGCACTGGAATCACACGTAACTTATTTTGGAATTGACCCGGAGACAACAAATGCTATTTTATGATTTGCTGGTAGGTACCCATTAACCCTGTATAACCCGGGACAGTTTTGAACTCGGCGGAAAACTCTACTCCGTATGCGCATCGTCTAATAATTATATAACACAGAAGACCTTGGTTGGCGTTATCCCTTCCCAGCGTGAGAAACACAAGGTGCGGCGTGTTAGCGTGTGAACTGCGTGTCACACGGTCAATGCGTGAGACTTGAGAGCCCTGAACATACAATTAACAATAAAGGGGTAGCTTCATAAGAATTAAGTTTGGTTAACGTCGAAACGATACTTTAAATCTGATGCATTGTGCACAATTCAGTTAAATCCATCTTAACGAATGAACTATACATGATGGCAAGAGATCATACAGACGCACTAATGCACGGGCTGTCCGAGGGTGCAGTCTAGGGCCCGGCAGAATCCCACCCCCGCCCCCCCTCCAGTCTCGGGAGAAAGGGAATGGATCAAATTAGCTAAATCTGGCGGATCGATCCGTTGGGGGCGATATCCGTCCCGATCCCCGTTATTTAGCGGATTGATTGATGGTACGCAGGCTGCAAAATACGGCGTAAGGGGCCCGCTTGGGGGAGGGGGTGGCCACGTCAACCTAGGGCCCAAGTTAATTCACCAGTGCCCGCGACGTCTAAAGTTTGACACATGTACATCTAAAAGGACTGGCTAGATAAATACAAAATGGCCGGTTCAAATTAGTCAAAATTCTGCCCCCACAAAATGGCGTCCAATGCAGGAATAACGGCAATATCACCATTTTACCAGCACCCCAAAATATGGCTGTCAGTTTGGAAAGATTGTACTGCTATGACATAACTTGGAAATAAGGTTATACTTATATTCGTGTTAACTTGTGTACAGTAAAGTACTTCACTTGATGTGCGACTGTCGGTGGTGTTAAACAGCTTTAGTTTACGTCTGTCGGAAACGTGCCTTTGGAAATTCCCAGGGACATCAGAGATCGGGCTTATCACAGATTCGTGCTCATATGAATAGGCGATATATCCACAGAGCTCACTTTTAATCCTTCCAGTGATAATTCCAAGACCCAGTGGAGACGAAGCTGTTAGCTAGATAGCGGTAAATCCAAAGACCAAGCCAGTATATGCGAAGTAGAGCTTTAACTGGGAACACAATGTACGTTGAAGCTCCAGCCTTTTACTTTATTATGAACCAAGTAGATACAAGTACAGATTGTGTCCACCATACGTTCCCAAGAAGGTTTATAACCAACATAGCCAGCAATATTTTATTAGCTAGACTAGAAACAAATTTCAACGTATAACGTGTTTCATTTCAAATTCACTGACGAAAACAGAATATATCCGAATAGTCCCCTGTTTACTCCACGGCGTCTCGCTGGCCATCTCGCACCACTTCGTTTCCAGAATTTTCGGAAACTACAGTCCTCCTTCCCTTCTTTGTCTTCTTCTTGGAGGAGGGGGAGTGGCGCACGCATGCGCGGTGCCCACACTGCAGCTACCCAATTTTGCCGCATTCTGGCGCAGGCGTGTAATGCTTCTCTGTAGACAGCAAAAGCTCAAGCAAAGTGTTTTCGTACGGATTTATTTTGGGGGCGTTAAGATTCCCTGAACCGTGACTTGAATTGTGATAATGAAAGATAACAATCACAAAAGCACTTTCAAACATATTCTATTTTAAACTTTTTTAAGCTGTCTGACTGTACGATTTCTGTAACCAATATAACCGAAGTTTACGTTAGTCCAAAATAAGTTTTACTTTGAAGTAATGCGTCAATTGTTGCTTTTATACCTTCTTCATGATACAGTACATAAGAAGATAACTGTTACATTCAGTATTGTCAGGAAATCGCAATCAAGCTTTCATGTAATTCACATACATTTTGGAGTCTAAACGTACAATTAATCGGTTTTATTAATATTTATGTAATTCATATTGAAATATTGAAATATTCAGTATTGCTTTCTTGGATTTGAGGTTTCAGTGTATCTTTACAATCATAAAATGGCTCATTTAATATTTAACACATTGCAGAAGGGCCGTTCTGCAACATAGAATTTCTTCACTGCGGAACAAGTATATATTGAAAAAAAAACGTTTAAAAGTTCCGTAAAAGTTGGCTAATTGATTATAATAGTCCTTATGAATCAAAAGAATAAAAACTAACTACCTAAGATCACTATGGAACTGCTAACTGGTTTTAAAGGGAGAAAAAACACAGGAATTAATGATATAATCAAATATTCATAATTTAATACAAATTGGTCAAAATATACTTCCTTTCATATTCTGTGGCAGGGGATATCAAGTATATTGTTACCAATTGTAAAAATGTTCTTTGATATTTTGTAAATTTCTAAAAGCATGTTAATTTCACTGTATCATTTTATGCTTTTTAAATGTCATGATGTATAAGTTACACATAGTAATACATAGTTATACATAGTAAGCTATATAATTCACCTTAAATATTTGTTGACATTAAATACACGGTGAAATGTATATACTTATGTGCAGTAGCTAATAACGCATTCCATCAGCTCCAAGTCTACTTGCACTGATTGCATTAACTACAAATATGCTATCACGTCACTGCAATTGTCATTTTACTACAAATGAATTTACATTCTATGCAGATTCTTGACTATATCTTAACTGAACACAATCAAATTTGGAGTTTGTATCTAACTTACATTGCTTGCAACTGAACATTTTTTTAAAATTGGATTCTGTTTTTTCCCCACATCTCCCACATGAGATCTGAGTTCTGACATTCCAGAATATAGATTCCTTAGCGACTTCTTTGTAACTTTTGCTTCATGCACTTTGTTGGAAAGCCAACAATCATTACAGTCAATTCCCTTCCAATACGAGTTGCTGTCTTGATTGTAACATAGTTTTTTTCATTTTATACAATATTTTAAATGTTTAAAATAACAAGTCTGTTTTTTTTTATCAGTCATTGTATAACTTCAAAAATAAAAGTTCTCCTTTTCATTTAATTGGGATCATTCCCTAGACGGTTCAGGGTTTCAAACTTATAAAATGTGTTCAGTCATCAAGACAAAAACTTTCAGTTTATAGGCGTTTTTCTGACCCCCTGTGATCTGACAGCTATATTCTGCTTCTGAATTATTATTTTGCATATTTGAATGAAAGAGATGATCAATGGGTTTCATCAAGTGAAAAGAAGTTGTTGGTGCTGTCGGCTCACACACGTTCCCATTAAGCGGATCGGGGCCTGACGAACTTCACATGAAGCCGTATGCATTTTTCCTGCTTCAGTGACAGTTTGGTACTACTTAAAATTATAAAATATTATTTCAGCCATGTGTTTCCCCCATAACATGGGCGTCGTTTGGTCCGATCACTCGGGGCTATGCCAATTATCCTCCTTCAAAAATAAAAAAGTCAAACCCCAGGTAAACTTGAGTTAGCCCCTGATCTTTTCAATAGCTAGAAACTCCCCTGCCCCATAGTGTAGCTAATCCAATCATTATTTCTCTTTAGATGCAAATTAAACGACAGGTCACGTCTAAAACGTGAAAATCACGTTTTAATTGCATTAGCTGATATCACAGTATATGCTGTGCTAGGCTTGTAAGTGATCGAATGAGAAAGATTTCCGCATCCTAAAAAATACAGATATGGTTCTTACCGGGGACGCGCCCTAGCACGGGAACTGGAACAAAGCGCGTTCTCGTACATAGGGAGCACGCCGCTCGCAAGCGGAGAATCACACACAGACACACACATACACACACACACAGGCACACACACAGACACACATAGCGAGAGCACTAATGGTGGCATCGGGTCGCAGCAAGCCGTTGATGATCTATACACAAATCTCTCTGTGTTTGATTTTTTACTCAGAACATACAAAAGGATAGGAGTTAAACGTAATAAAACATATCTGTATGAACGGGGGACACGGACGCACACTATGGTCCGGGAAACCAGACACCTATGGGTGGGGAATTTACCTGAAAATGTGCGAGAGGAGAAAATTATCGAACATTTCAAACGGTGAGTTAACGCTTAGCTCGTTAGCTACAAAAAAATCAGATTGAAAAAACGGAGTAGCCAGCCAGCAGCTAGCTCCTGTGCATGGATGCCTTTCTCTTGGCGCTTCGTGGGGATGGGGACTAGTTACTCGCTTCGTCGTGAGAAATGTGTAGCTGCCAGAATATGGAGACTTGAAGAAATTGTTGCCAACCTACATGCATTTTAAACGTTTTGTACTTGTGTTGTTTATCACTTACGAATTTCAGTACCGGGAAGGAGGACTGAACGCAGGCTAGTTGACTAACCATCTAATAGTCCCCACAGCCTGCTAGTCAGAAAGGTCTGTCGAAGAATACGTGGGACAACTAGGTAGCTGTCCAGCTCATTTGTGAGGAATAAATACTGTATTCAGTACTGAATATGGAGGACCCAGGATGAAAACTGCATTAGAAACGAAGCAGCATGTGACGCGTCTCCTGTAACACGGTTTAAACGCTGTTCTGGTCAGAGAACTAAATATTATATATGCATTTATTCATGTATTTGCAGAGGTTTCGCGGTCATCTTGTTTGCAAATACGTGAAGTGTGCATATATTCTAAACTGTATGCATATACTTCACCACTGCATGTTTATCTCCTACTGTTGACATTTCCAGATTTGAACGTTGAGTACCGTTTTGCAAAGTTTGCCAGGTCGTAACAGCTACAAGAGGCAGATAGCTAGCGAGTGAAGACCTTTTCTCTGTGAGGCATCTAAAACAAATTACTGATGTTCCTTTAGGTATATTCACGTGGTGCTGACAGAAGCCCTGTTTTCAGTCAGAAAGAGAATTATACATCGCAGAGGTGTAGTCGACCGTCATCCTAAGGGTGACCACTGTCATCAAAGTCGACGAGGAAACCGCGAGGATCGTTAACTCGCAGTATATTGGTCTTTATTGATATGGAAAATGTGGCACACTGAAGAAATTATTTTGATCTGATTACCTTTAAGGGGATATGAACTTTGTATTATTAAGATCTGTCGTTGGTTATGTTACAAATATGAATGTAGACTGCTTAAAAAGACTCGCATCAGGTAGACGTCGCGAGAGCACGATCCTGAAAGATGTCAGATTGCTTAGAGTTGCAACGTTAAATCTCCAGGTGCACTGTGTGATATTGTTCTTAAAACACGTTCCCTTTCGGAATGAAATGTACAACATCCCAATACTACTATGATTCATAGCAGAACGAGAGCACTCTCAGTCTGTCTGCATGCCTTGTGGACCTGGAGACTCAAGCACATATAGCATGGAAGTCGCAGGGTCCACACTAAGTCAGGGAAAGCCCGTAAGTAAAAGTGACCTGCAATGTTCAGTAGTTTTATTTTGTGAAAGGAGAACATTGAGGTACGTTAGTTTAAAATCTGAACTTAGAGGTCTGATCTGGTGTTGTATTGCTGATGCTGAGAGATGTGGAAGGAAGGAAAGACTTAAATTATTCCATTGGAATGTCTGCTCGAAATTGTACGTTTGTCTTAAAAGGGGCTACTTTACTGTTTTGATGGTGATCAAGAAAGTCGTGCATATTGTTGTGCAAATAGGTACACTTTCCCCGTGCTTAATGTTCCCACCTCTGTATTTAATAATCACATGCTTTTGGGATGTGTTTTATCAATGAGTTTGCTATTACGATAACGTTGTATTAGTTTATCATTGAAATATATTACGAGGCTTAAGCCGATTGTAAACAAACGTCAGATTTTTAAATAAAAGAGCATTGTCGTCCGCTTTACACCTGGTTGAATAATGTTCTGTAGGTTAGATTCGCACTTGCACTGAGAAAATGTAACTGATCGCTCTGTGATGTCTTAAAGCAACTTTATAGGCTAACGGCGATTCAGAGATTGCTTATTTAAATATATCTCTGTTTTTTGTTATTTGATACTTGCACTTACGAAATACGTTTCTGGTTTTGCAATATCTTGTGACATAATCGATGTAGCCAGCGATGTCCATTAAGTTCATTTTATTCGTAGCCTTTGACGACGGGAAGACATACTGAGGGGTTGCAGTATTGCACATATTGTTTGACACAGCCATGTGTGGTGCCTTTTATTGCAGCTAATTTCCGTATATAATGCCGTAATTAACCGGTTTATTAAAAATCTGATCTGACCGACAGAGCAGTGAGCAACGCGCCTGAAAAAATACCCTGAGGGAGATTCTGGTTTTAGTTGGACTGAAACATTAAAACGGATTTTAATAGGGTGTACCTTGTAGGCTAAACAAAAAAATCTGTTATAATGTATGTATCTGATTATTCAGTAGCGCATCATTCTTAGGTTCCCGACTTCAGGGCTTATTTTGTAGCAATGCAATTATTAGAACTATTAGCTAGTCATATCTGATTATATGGGGGGAGCTTGCAAAAATGTGCAATTTTAAATTTAATGAATGTATTCTCATCCTTCGAAGAAAGCTATAGCTATTCTCCGCCTCTGTACTCCTTGCTGTCATTGGGATGCAACGCCTTCTCTTATGTTTACGGCTTTTATAAATGCATTTTTTTTTTTGTTGAGTCTTAAACGATTGTTACGAAAGTCGCACACAACGGGGTAATAAAACTGACTGTAATACTTAAGAGGACTTGCGCCGTCTCGCAATGAAATGCTGCTTGCCTTGTCTCAAGTGACGGCTGGGGAAGCGCTAAAGCGTGCCAGGAGAATGCAGGGGAGGGAGATGTCGGAGGTGGGGGGAAGGGATGGTGAGTAAGCAGTGTGAATGGGCTTAGAAAATGGCGTCGAGGATCGTCAAGTCAGTGTGGGAACCGGTCAGCTTTGGGAAAACAAACCGCAAACGAAATGGCAAAATTGTGACCCAGCACCTCATTGCATCCGCTAGGTTTAATACCCACACACACTTCAGACATGGTTATGCAATGCGGCCATTTTGTTGAGCAACAAAGTACTTAATGTAGTACTTAATATAATAAATATTATATTGAAGATTATTCTTCAAAATTGGCTATATTTTTAGTCAGTGCATGTCGAATTAATAATGATACAATTTTAATATATGTTGAATGGGGATTTCTGACACACTTTTTATGGTCTGACAGCTTGACTGTTAAATTAAAAGTATTAGGTATCCAAAGCAATAGCCGTACATCAAGGCATCTGTTTAAAATGAAATTATTATTTTAGTGTAGATGTATATGGATCAGTAAGCCTACTTACAGTACAATAAAAATCAATTCTTTAGATGTGTATATAATATACATATTAAAATTTCTGATTCTATGTTCTTAATACCCTTAGTGTTGGCGTTTTGCCTCTAGTTGCTTGGTTACTGTTGCTTAGTGAAGTTGTTTGACAAAATGCACGGTACCATATTAACCCTTTGTCCAGTGTATTTGTAGTGTGTGTGTGTGTCTGTGTGTAGTATTTTTAGTTAAATGCTCCTTCAAATTACTGACTTCCTGTGGGCATATGCATAATATTAAAATCTGGTTATCTAGATCCAAATAAATTGTCCGGTCCATTAAAGACCAACAGATAAGTAGATAACCCTATATTATGAACACATTAGCCGGCAAGCTGCATAAATGTACATGACTGTTATCAATGACTGATTGTACTTATGACATATTGCTTATTGCATAAAACTGGACTGTTTCTAAAGCTCCTTGTTGTTTTCTCTGGTGCTGGCATCATGGTAAATCTTTTGTGTAAGAAATACTCTGAGATTCATTTGGTTAAAATGCCAGACAGTTCTGTTGTGCAATATTGGCACCATCTTGCCATGAACAGAGCCCAGCAGTAGAGTCCATTTGACCAGTTCCTTAGCCCCTGATCTATATGACTGCATAACTGTCTCTTTTGACCAAAGTCAGTCGATGCACTTTCTCTACCCAAGAGGCTGTTGTTTGTCATTCGGCTGCCTCAGACAGTTAGAATCATGGATGGGAAATGCTGATGTAATCTTTTATTTAAATGATATCATTGGACGGTGGCACTGCCTCCATACCCGTTGGGTTTAGAAGAAGAATACAACTGCAATCTCTTGCTTACCTATGGCGATAACAAAGTTCTGGCTTTTGATAGGACTTTAATGCTTGATGCTTTAGTTCCTGTAGCTGTGATGTTCATTGCTATTGGTACCATTAATTGGTGCTTTTCAGTTGTTCTTAGAACATTTTATAGCTGGACCTAATCTGCAGTGATGGCAGTGTGAGATTTGGGAATGTCATTTTTATAAAACAGCAGAAACATTTTTCTTTCTATGAGACAGGATTTTATCGTAAGTTTTACTTTTTTGTTGTTTTTTTGCAAAACAGTTTTGTAGTGATGGCACATGGCTTTATTTAGCCATCTTGTAGAAAGTTTTAATGTTTTATTTTTCTGTTCTCTTTTTTGTGATGTAAGTTTATGAACTTAATGATTGCACTTTGGAAGTGAAACTTTAGTTGCCTTTTTTTTTTCAAACCATATCCCTTATAGCTTAAATTTACACTATGATAAAAATGTTTTTGTTTAAAGTTGGACCTTTTGAAACTAAATTAAATTTCGCCTCAAAATTTTAATTTTATGTTTATCCACATTTTAGAGAAATCTGGTCTAGTTTTTGTGATCTGTGAAATATCATTAGCGTCAGGCTAACATTTTTCAGCATCTCCTCCTTGGTTCATGCGTCAATCGCCTCTGTGTCCACTTTTCTTCCGCAGGTATGGGAGGGTGGAGAGTGTCAAGGTCCTCCCCAAGCGGGGGTCAGAGGGCGGCGTGGCGGCTTTTGTGGATTTTGTGGACATTAAGAGCGCCCAAAAAGCACATAACTCCATCAACAAAATGGGAGACAGGGATCTGCGCACCGACTATAATGAACCTGGGACCATCCCGAGTGCCGCACGTGGCCTGGACGATAGCCTATCCATAGGCTCTCGCGGTCGGGATGTTTCGGGGTTTGCGAGGGCGGCGGGGGTGCCAGTGTACGGTCCCCCGGCGTCTCTCCACAGCAGAGAGGCACGCTATGAGCGCAGACTGGATGGGTAAGTCAACAAAGATTACCTGAGGGAAGTGGAAACCGAATGGGTGTTAAGCTGTAAGCAAGAAGGGGGCTGGGGGACTGATGAATGGGGAGGCGAAGGTGAAAGACAAATTGAAGCTAATTTTAAGTGTAAGAGATACCTTGTGAATTCTCTGGGATGAAGGATTAATAGTCATGGGGAAATGTACATCGTGTGTACACATACATGTCTGTATGTGTTTGATACGTGTATATTTATGTGTATGTTTGCGTATGTGTGACAGTGGAAAAGGCAACTTGCTGTATTTATTGGTTGTGTACATTCATATAAGTATTTATGCAGTATATTGTGTTACTGGGAATTCCCTACATGAAATTTACTGGATGCTTTGAATGTCACATTTGTGGAAAATCCAGGGCAAGTTGTGGATACAGTAAGTGTCCAGGGATGTTTGGATGCAGGAGGGAGCCCCCAGTGGCCATTTCTGGGATCACCTGATATGGAGTACAGTACAACACATGGTGGATTAATATCATGCTTCTTTTGTTTTCAAACCAGAACACTCAAAATTCATATTTATATCTATATATGTATATAATTATGAATTGGATAAGCAAAAACGGGTCCGATTTTGCACTTCGCTTAATGATGGCCTGGTTACTTGTGACCTTCAGTTCCTTCATGGTCTGGATTTTCATGGATAATATTCCCAGGATATGTATACCTCAGCTGGATTTTCATTGGCCGCTCAAGGATATTCAGGCGTATGTGAATGGTATTGTGGGTTTGCGGTTTCTCTCTGGAATTATTTGTCTGGTGACAGGGCACGAATATATGATGTGACTTTTGCCATTTATTTCTTTATTAAGAAAAAAAGACAGAAAAACAAAGTGAGCAAATGACTCATTTTTCATTTTTAAATCCCTTTTGGTTTATTTATGGTTTATTTCTGTTTAATTGTTTGAGAACAAAATGTGGGATTTAAGAAAGTACTGGGTAAAGAGAACATGATGGAGGAACTAAGTCGGATCATATAAAACAAATGAACAATCTTTTGGGAAGTGCTTTTTTTGTGGTGGGGTTGAAGAATCCGTCACTGAAAAGGAACACGTCTGTTTCACCATGGATGGTACCGCTGGCATGCTTTTTTCCTGTTGGATTACTCAAATTCTTCCTGGACGTACCAGGATATTGAACTATGGATGCAACTATAGAGAACTGAGAAAATCTTTGCTGTCTAAAATTCCATGATACATCCAACCTACCTGTCTTCTGTAACTGCCACGCTGGAGATTTGGCCAATGCGCTGAGATCTGTTAAGGACATGTTATCCCTCTGGATTTGTGAAATGCAGAGAAAATGGACCTGACAAAACTCAAAAGTTTGAGGTGGGATTATTGTAACAGACTGAGATAATGTATGACAATGGCTGCCATCAACACTTCCAGCCTGGGGATTGTAGAAAAACTTTGAATGGAGCTTACTTTGCTAAATGGAGAAACATGCCACAGCTTGTTTAATCACTATTGGAGTTTGCGATATTTGGACTGAGGGTAGAAGATGGATGTTCTGCTGTCATTGGGAAGACGTTACTTAAGAACTATCAATTGAGATTTAAAAACAAAATATATATTTTTTTTCCGACGTACATTTGTAAATGTGCTTGACTTGGGCTGTCAGCTGCAAAGTGGATGTTTTTTTCACATTTCTTTATTTCTTACTCCCTTTTATTGCCACATACAGTGATTTATACACATCCATACATTTTTTGTCGGAACTTTATGTTTTCCTGGAAAGCTATTTTGTGAAATGTTTTCCATTTTTACCCAGTTTCACCAAGAAGCAATGAAAATGGCATATTGACATTTTGTGGATTAGTTAATGTTTCAGCCCCTCCAAGCAACAAGTGCTCTTTTATATAAATGAGGATTACTACTGTTGAAACGCAGCTGTATTTTTTTGCTTTTCTTGCTTTTTTGCTCCATTTTTATGTCCATCTTACTTTTGCATTTTACTTTTTTTGCTCACAAAATTCTGTCTGCCTAGTTTGTATTTGGGATTATAAATCGGGTTACTGCTGTCTGGAAAAGGTTGGTATGTCCTGCCCTGTGTATTTTAGCTCCCCTCATTAACCCTGCTCAGCTCTGCCCCTCTATCTATCCGTTTGTCTGTCTCCCTCACTAACAGTAGTAGCTTGTAGCAGTAAAAGAGGCTGTAAGGGTCCTGTGCAGCTTCTCACATGCCTGCCTTATGCACTTCCCTCACTGTCCCCAGTCTTGCAGCCTTTGCTATTTCTATGCCTCTTGTTATTTACCTCTCTATCTCATTCACGGGCAGCTCCAGTTTTCCACAGTCTCCATCTGCACCCTGCTGCAAGGCGGCAGTACATTATTCCCTCTTGGGTTGTAAGCACGTTAGATTTTGGATTGTGCAGCTGGAGAGGTGGTGGTGGGGGGGGGGGGGG